>VWZD01025248.1:391577-441550 GCA_013396695.1 Sakesphorus luctuosus | reverse complement strand
TACCCCTCTGATCCCCCCTTACACCCTCTAACCCCTCCTGACCCCTCTGAATCCCTCTGACCCCCCCCGAGACCCCCCTGAACCATCCCCCACAGCTCATCCTGCACCCAGGATGAGGCAGAAGGGAAACCACTCCAATTCCTGCTCCTGCTGAGGGAATTAAAGGAAACCCCCTGATGGGAATGCCAGGGATCACACCAGCACCCCCCCCTGCAGCATCCCTGGGCATCGCCATCCCCAAATCCCAGCGGTGCCAGAGCCAATGCCAGCGCCGTGCCAGGTGTCTGTCTGCCTCATCCCGCCACTGCACGGCACAAAACGCTTTGCATAATCCGATTAAATCAAATTGATGCGTTCCCTGGCACGGAGCAGGGCAGGGGGAGCCCCCGGCTAATCAGCAGGGAATAAAAACCACCCCCGGGACTTTGATCACTGCTGTGGAATTCTCCAAGGAGGAGCTTTACCTTGTAAATCCTGGAGTACAGTTTGATGTTATCACTGAGGAAAACAAAAAGAAATCAGAGAAAAACAAGGAAGTGAAAAGCAAATGCCTGAGTGAAGAGTGAGAAACCTCCCAGAGCCAAGGGACAACCAACACGCTGCTGGAACAACATCTAATTCATTGTGGATAATAAGGAAATTCTGGGAAAATAGAAAGATGGGTTAGTGGGGATCCAGGATCAAACAAGGCAAAGGGAGGTTACAACGGCTGCTTCCCACCAGCTGTCTGTCCCAGGTGGGAAAACTGCACGTATTTGTGCAGGATTCAACTCAAAGAATAAAGAAATGCAAAACCAACTGGTTCCACTGGGTGTTTGTGCAGGAAATAAGGATCAAACACGCGTGTTCTCGTTCCTAACGAGCTGCTGCTCAGGTTTCCCAACACCCCAGCAGACTGCAGGGAATGCACAGAGGATTCCAGGAGGGTCTGGAGCTGGAAAAACCTGACTCTTAAAGTAGGACCACAAAGTTGGTTAAGCTCGATGATCTCTGAGGTCTTTTCCAGCCTTAAGGATTCCATGAGGGAAAGGGGCTGATGGCAGCAGAGAGGGTGTTGGGATGTGGGAAGGCTTCCAGCCCGGTGGTGTCTGCAGCCAGCAGATCCCAAATCCCACCCAGTTCAGCTCAGCAAAACCAGCAATTCCCAGTACTTACCAGCAGAGCCTTGAGGGTCTGGCCAGGGCAGTTGGAAGGATGGGATCATAGAATGATAGAACTGATTGGGTTGGAAAAGACCTCTGAGATCATCAAGTCCAACCCTTGGGCCAACTCCACTCCCTTTACCAGATCATGACACTCAGTGCCACGGCCAAGCTCACCTTAAAAACCTCCAGGGATGGGGAATCCACCCCCTCTCTGGGCAGCCCATTCCAATCCCTGAGCACTCTCTCTGAAAAGAAGTTTTTTCTGCTCTCCAACTTCAATTTCCCCTGGCAGAGCTTGAGCCCCCCGTGCCCCCTTGTCCTATTGCTGAGTGCCTGGGAGAAGAGACCAACCCCCACCTGGCCACAACTTCCCTTCAGGCACTTCCAGACAGTGCTGAGGTCACCTCTCAGCCTCCTCTTCTCCAGGCTAAACACCCCCAGCTCCCTCAGCCTCTCTCCATAGGATTTATGCATGATCCCATATCCAGAATCATACAGGGATACTTTAAGTGCCAACAGGAACAAAACCACGACAGAAACTGCTGATCCCAGTAAAAACATTAACACAAAAAAATAAATTTGAGCAACACAAGCTGCCCCTGTTACAGCCTGATACAGCTTCACAAACAGGTGAAGATGTGAGAGCTCAACCCTCCTCACATCCCTCTTGAAAGAGGAGTTCAAACAAGCCCCAGGGCTGGAAGCTGTTATTAGTGCTCTGGATGCTCTGCAGGTCAGGGTCCAAAAGGAAACCTGTGCCTTGGGCAGGGCTCCAAAGTGAGCCCTGGGCTAGAGCACCAGCAGCTGCTTTGCCTCTCCCATGGTGAATTTATTTGCTTCAAACCCAAGGTATTTGTTCTTTTCAAAGAAACCCATCAGTGAGAGTGTTGTCAGTGCAGAAGGGCAAGACCTGCTGCTTTGATCCCTCCTTGCAGAGCACGGGAGCTCCTCGCAGTGACACTGAGGGTGTTTTATCCTGCCAGGCTTCACAGAACTGCCAAAGCCCCAGATGTGTTTCCAAAACTTCCCTTAAAAAGGGGCAGGGCCAGAGGAGTGCAGAGCAGCAGCTCCATCCTCCCCTGCAGCAGGGCTGAGGTGAGGGCCCAGGGCCTTATCTCCTCCCAGGCTTTGTGTTTATTAACTGCAGACCTTGAATAAAAAACATCTCAAATCCTCCAAATCTGCCAACAGTGTCTGGATTCTCTTCCCAGCCCGTCTGGCACCGTGAGGCACTTGAAAAAAAGACTTGGGGCTTTCGAGGAAATCCCTGGCACAACAAATGTTGCCTCCAGCAACCAGAACCACAGAGGAGTCATTGGCTTGAACCCTCCAATCATCACCTTAAAGATGCTTTGGGCATTTTTATTGATTTCTTTGTTTGAGATGGAGGTGAAAGTCCCACAGGTTGCTGCAGAACAAACCACTCCCAACAGTTGTGTCTGGAAGCGATGGAGGAGAGATGGTGCTCGTCGTGGAGTTTGCTCAGACCAAACTGGTGGAAGTTTTCTGAGTTGGGAAAACTTTACCCAGATCAGAAGTTTTTCTGTTTGAAGCCATCTGCAGCAGTAGAGCTTTGCATTTGTGAGCAAAGAGCCACAAAAATTACCTTCCCTGGAAGCTGGAGGGGTTAATTCTTAGGATGAAGACAACCAAGTTGCTCCTCTGCCCTAAATACAACACAGTGGCACTGAGGCTACAGATCCTGCCTCTTGACTGGAGGGCCCTGAGTTATTTAAATTTAAATATAAATCTCCTCTTCCTCTGCCTGAAAACTCCATCCAAGTGAACAAAAAAGAGGTTTGGATATTTGTGTGCTGGAAAGTGCTGGAAATCCTGGGCTTGCAGCAAGTCCATCCTCAGTAGGACACATCAGAGGTGAGCTGAGTCTGCATGGAATGAGCAAAGCTGAAGTTCCTCAGGTTCAGGTCCTTGCTGCTCCACATGTATCCAAGTCCTTTCTGCATTTGCTGGACACACAGGTCTCCCTGCCTGAGGGATGTCACCATGGGAAGGAGAGCCGGAGTCCACCTTTCCTGCAGCTCTGGAGCCTGTGGATCGTCACAGCGACACTGAGGATGAACATCTGGCTCACACGTGTGCTGGGGAGGGAAGATTTCTCCTTGGACACCAGGGAATGCCTGGAAAACTCCCTATTCTCTCCACTGGAGGCTCCTGGCTGTCTAGACACATGGGTAACATGGAATCAAATCCCCAGTCGCTGCTGATCTGGCTGGAGTGACCCTCTGGCTCTGCTCCCAAGGAGGGGCTGACTCTCCCCAGCCAAGGGAAAGGCAGGAGGATCTCGACATGGAGGGCCCAGCCAGAGGACTCCAGGGCTGGGCTGGTGTACCCTGATGGGAAGGGAGGGGAGGGAGAAAACAAATCTTCCCAAAGGGACAACACTGTGGCCATCCCACAGAGGGTGAAAGAAGAATAAAGGAAGACATTGGTTTCTGCAAGGAACATTCCCATTGACAAAAAGGGAAATATTTATTATCTGCTTGCAGGGAGGGGAGAAAACCCTTTAGTCAAAAGCCAAATTTCTTTCAGAAAAACCTCAAATGGTTGTTTCAGCCTCCAAGCAGGGCTGGGTAGCCCCAGAGCTCCTACTCTTTAGATAGGAAAGGGGAAAGCCAAAACAGCCAAGCCCAGAGCAGAGCAGGGAAAAGCCAAAAGTCAAACCTGCCCTCCCTGCTGTGCCTTCCTCTAGGAACTGGTTTTTGGCTTTAAGAGCCCATGCAGCCCCCATGGGGTGGGGTGGGGTGGCTGTGGCAGCATTCCCAGGGTGAGATGGGATATTGGGAGGAAATAATTCCCTGTGAGGGTGGGCAGGCCCTGGCACAGGGTGCCCAGAGAAGCTGTGGCTGCCCCATCCCTGGGAGTGTCCCAGGCCGGATTGGACAGGGCTTGGAGCAGCCTGGGACAGTGGAAGGTGTCCCTGCCCATGGCAGGGGGTGGGAACAAGATGGGCTTTAAGGTCCCTTCCAACCCAAACCACTCAATAATTCCTCCTGGCCCACACACAGGTGAGATTTGCTGAACCACATCTAATGCCAGAAGAGACTCCACTTTGTACAGACACTGCCTGGACCAAGCTCAGCTTAATCCTCATCTGAACCTTCTCATGGGGGGAATTACTCTGGCCCATTCCTCCTTCCTCCCCCGTTCCCTGGCTCCTCAATTCCATTTAATCAGAGGGGAGTGAAGAGGGGAGGGGAGGCAGCACAGCCCCCAGATTTGCCAGATGTCCCTCCCTGCCCTCCCCAGCCAGCTGAGCTGGACTGAGGCTCTTTGCTCAACAAGCACCTTGGCCCGAATCCTGCACCACCCCTGAGGCTGAGGCCAAGCCCTGACTCCTCTCCTTGCTAACACACCTGGCTGTGCAGCTGCTCCAGAGCCACATCTGGATTCTGGCAGCTGCCCCAGCACCTCTCCCTGCTGGAAGGGACACAGAGAAAGCACCTGTGAGGAAACCCCCCAGCATGGGCAGCAACATCCCCTTTCTGGCCCCTTTCTGGCCTTGCAGAGGACAATTCCTACCAGAATTAGCAAATTTTGGCTCAGTTCAAAGCCAGCCCCCACAGTCTGGTTTAGCTGGAGCTTTAAGAATACAGCATTTAAACCAAATACTCCCAAAAATGTGTTTCTTTGCATTTATAACTATTTACAGGCATGTCTATAATCTTAAGCATTGATGTAATTGGGGTTCTACTGAATTCCTTTGTGCTGTGAAGTATTTTCTCATCTCCAGCCTGTCTTCAGACATGAGTTCTCAGCCAGTTGAAAAGAAAAGAACTATCAGGCTCAGACTGCTCTGTCAAACTTCTGTCTGCCTTAGTTTTACATGAAAGAGATTGCTTAAGTTCCTCCTAAAAATATGCATCCATACAGCCATGCCTTGAAAGGGAAAGAAAAGCAGGAGTAACAAATGCTCTGGAAACCTCTCACCAAGATGATTTCCCAGCAGCACAAGCTGCAGTAACCAAGTAGTGAAATTTTACAGCCAGGTAACAGAGAGGCAGGAATCGATGCATTCTTCAGAGGGGAGGGAAAAAAAGACCACAGCATCTTTAATCAGGGAGCTGGGAAGGATGAGGAGAAAGGCAGAAAGGGAATAGCATCATTAGGGTGATGTGTGGTCCTGCTGTCTTGCATAAAATGAACGAAGAATAGGCTGAAAGCAGAAGGTTTAAATTAAAGAACAAACTTGTGACAGAACTGATACAAGAGCCACACAATTTGCATAACAAGCTCACAGAAGGTTAATCCTGAGAGGTGCTGAGGGTTCCTTCAGGATATGAGCTGTGACACTTCTGCTGCCCTCTCCTCTGGAGCCAGGCTGGGAGAGCTGGAATGTTCACCTGGAGAAGAGAAGGCTCCAGGGAGACCTGAGAGCCCCTTCCAGTGCCTGAAGGGGCTCCAGGAGGGCTGGAGAGGGACTTGGGAGAAGGATATGGAGTGACAGGACAACAGAGAATGGCTTTAAGCTAAAGGAGGGTTGATTTAAATTAGATATTGGGCAGACATTCCTCACCGTGAGGGTGGGCAGGCCCTGGCACAGGTTTGGCAGAGAAGCTGTGGCTGCCCCATCCCTGGAAATGTTCCAGGCCAGGTTGGACAGGGCTTGGAGCAACCTGGGCTGGTGGAAGCTGTCCCTGCCTGTGGCAGGGGGATGGAATAAGATGAGCTTTGTGATCCTTTCCATCCCAAACCTTTCTCTGGTTCCATGATTTCTCTCCCCAGGCTGTTGGGGGTACAGCACCAACCACCTCAGCTCTGCACTCTCCCTTTTCCTCCCTTTCAGCCCTTGTTCCAGCCTTGAGACCCAGGCCCTCCTCTAAGGCTCAGAAATCCCTCTTCCACCATTATTCCAAACAGAACTACTACTCCAAGACCACCCAAAAATCCTAGAATGGTTTGGGTTGGAAAGGACCTTAAAGACCACCCAACTCCAACCTACCACCACCACCACCCTTGAATTCACAGGAGCCAAGGCCCTGCCTGTCTTTGCTCAGGTACAAACAGCTGTTCCCCTGTGCCCTGCATTTCTCCAAGCCCAGAATTCCTGTTCAGGAATCCAGCAGGCAGAGCCTGCTCTGACCACCTCCACACCACTGTGAGTGCTGGAGGAAGATGGTCCCTACACAGACAGCAAGTCCAGAGGAAAGAGGTTGGGAGTGGACACAGTTACACACAAACAACCCATTTGCCTGGGAGTATCTTCCCTGGAAAGTCTTTAGCTCTCTCCAATTAAATGGAAGCCTGAGAGCCAGCTGGCAGATGACCACATCTAGAACAATGAAAATATCCTTCTTTCCCTCCCTGTGCTCACACCAACATTGTTTTCCCTACATACAGAAAAGGCTGACAATTCACTTCAGCTCCTTTTAAGAAACAAAGCTCAATGCACTCACAGGGGCTGCCTGCAAAAAGGGATACAGAACACACAGATGGAAGCAAAACACTGAATTCCCTTTATGGAAATTAATTTTTAAGAGTCACAAAGCATATTATTCCTGGAAATTGCTTTTATTTGGCAATTGTGTGGACGCTGCAAGAAGGCAGTTTGGCATTGAAAATAAACAGTTCAATTGAAAACTCAGGGAAGTGAATTAACTGGAATTTCAGGGCACTCACACCTGAACACACTCCACTACCTCCAATATTTCAGAATCCTCAATCAAAGGTTTCGGGTTTTGTTTGCTGAGTAGAAAGGGGATAAGAGAGTAAAATAAACTGTTTGGTTTTCATGTTATTTATAATGGGGGTATTTTTGCAAATCAAAGTTTGAACTCTGACAACCAACCAGCAGGGAAAATAAACCGAAAGAGTCAGTGAGAATACTGAGATAATATTTTAATTTTTTTTATAATTTTTCTTTCCTGTAAAATGGCTTGTACTTCCACAGGTACAACAGCAAAGAAATTATTTCAGTCCATTTCACATGGTGTATAAAAAGACCAATTTTACAAATATACCCAGAAGTTTAATAGCTGCTAACACTGTTTAAAGGTAAACATCACTCCTCCATCAGACAGGGCTTGCTGTGGGAGAGACTTTTCCAACAAGAAGCCTTCCAGGGGCTCTCCACCATGTACCTAATTCAAGAGGACAGGGATACCCATCCCTAACAACCACCATGACACCAGGAAAAGGGACTTCCAGCTGACTCAAAGACTGGTTTGCCCACCAGGAAAGTGGAAATATGTCCCCCAAAAAGGGAATCTTGACAGACACTGGTTTCATCTGGAGTCTGGGTGTCCAAGCAACTCCTGGTTTTGTTGTGGTGCCAATAAACAAACACTCTGATCAGCACAGACAGCAAAGCTCCATCCCTGCTGCCTGAGCAGTGACTCTCCTGCCCCTCTAGGATCCAGGTGTCTCCTGCCCTTCTAGGATCCAGGTCTCTGCTGCAGTCAGTGGGACACAATGGGCACAGAGCCCACAGAACCACTATGACTCCATCCTAGAAACCACTCCCTCTCCACCCCCCAAAAACCAGCCTTATCTTCTAAGTTTGCCCTTTAAACTCACAACACCAAATGTGCAGACCTGTGATGAGTGCTCAGAACAACCAGAATAATGAGAAAACCTGTAAAAGACACTTGCAACTCCAGTTCCCATTTTCCTTGAAGAGCTAAGCAGGCCTGAAAGGATCTCTGTAATTCTCTTCCTTGCTTGCTTTCCTTCCAAGCTGTATTTACTTGTTTACCTGCAACTACATTGATAAACAGAAATGAGGAGCCAAGAACTCACAAGAGGCTGAAAACTGAGGGAACAGGAGGAATCCTTGGCCAGAACACCATAGAACAGTGGGGCCATCCACACCAACCCGGCTCAAGCACCTGAGAGGCTTCTGTTCCACCTGCTCCAATCAACAGCTCTACCTATGGATTCATTTTGCATCCAACATGGCATGTTACCAACAGTCTCAGGGAAAACAAGGCTTAACCAGCCCTGACAGAGAGTTCCTTTAGAACAGACCAGCACAGCTCATTTCAAAGGTGTATTTGCAGCTCAGCTTTAAGCAGAGGTCCAGCCAGGCCATTTTTCCTACCAGGCTAAAGATGGATTTAAATGCCTGTCAGTCCTCCCCATGGCCAGGCCCCTCTCAATGGTTTTCCAACCCCAGGGAAGTGTCAAGACTATGAGCTGGATGAACAGAAACATGATGGTGGTCTTGGAGAAGCATCCTTCTATTTCCCAAAGAATGAAAGAAGGATGAGAAAGTGACCAGTTACTACCACAGCTGACCCCAAATTTCCTTTAAAATCCACTTCAAATCTGACTTCTGTTCAGTCCTGTTGCAGTTTCTCACTATGTTACACTCAGCACCTCTGCTCCTCGCTCAGGCTCTGAAGCCAACCCCTCAGTTTCCAGAACTGCCATCAAAGCATCAAAGAGTGTTTTCTTGGGAAAATCACAGCCTTTCCATGGCATCCCAGAGCTTCCTAACAAACTCAGGAGAATCCTTTTCAGAGCATGGGTGAGGCCTGAATGGCTCCAATCACATTTCTGACTGGTTCCTGGCATGTCTTTACTTCAAGGTGGGTTTGTCCCCAGTGGAAGCAGCCCAGCCATGGCTTTCATCTTTTCCAATCCCCATTCCCACCCTCACAGTGGAAAAAAATGAAATCCCCCTTTAATTACTCGCCCTGTACAGTACTGTGACCTCAGGAACTCTTCTGTACAACTGAACCACAATTCCCAGAAAGAACAGCACTCACCACTCAGTTTGTCTGTTTAGACTTCAGTGCTCTACTAAAGAGCTGCCAGAAAAAAGGAAAGTGTTCCAACTCCAGTGTGCATGGATAAGGCAGATATATAATTTTTAAAAAGATCAGACTAGAAAAATGCTTTTTAGCTCTAAGTTATGCAGTCAAAGCTGGTTTTGAAGTGTTCAAATTGAACCAGGTGAGAAAAAAGAGGTGAAAAAAATCCTTATGGAATACATTCCCAGAATTGGAAATGGGATGCAAGGAACATCCTAGCACTGAAATCATGAAACAAACTTATAAAACTAAGTTTGAGGGTGGTTCTCAAGTTTACTCACTCCGTTATTTGTGCACAAACTCCTTCCTCCTGTCAGGTTACCAGAGCAGAGGAGGTGTTTATGGAGTTGAAGGAGCGCGAGGGCCAACAGTCCATCATTTCCCTGGAGCAGGACATGTGCCAGCAGAGCTGGAGAGAAATAAATGCTACAAACTCTTCTGCCTCCCCAGCAAACCCAGCTCTGCAGGACTCAGCCTGGATTTGAACCCTGGCTCATGGCAAAGTGCCTGGATTCTACACAAACCATGAAGATCACTTCCAGACAAGAAGCCTACCCCTCCACTTGGCCATGGTCAGGCCACATCCAGAGTGCTGTGTCCAGTGCTGGGCTCCTCAGCACCAGAGAGACCAGGAGCTCCTGGAGCAGGTCCAGGGCAGGGCAACAAAGACGATTAAGGGACTGGAGCCTCTCTTACCAGAAAAGGCTAAGGGAGCTGGGCCTGTTCAGCCTCAAAAAGAGAAAACTGAGAAGAGACCTCATCCATGTGTATAAATATCTGCAGTGGGGATGGCAGAGGATGCACCAGGCTCTGCTCCGGAGTGCCCAGCAATGGGATAAGAAACAATTGATGCACTGGAAGTTCCACCTGAATATGAGCAAGAACTTATTTCCCACTGGAACACTAGAACAGATTGCCCAGAGACAGTGTGGAGTCCTCCTCAATGGAGATATTCCAGAACCATTTGGACACAATCCTGTGCCATGTGCTCTGGGATGATCCAGCTTGAGCAGGGAGGTGGGAGAGATGATCCACTGTGGTTGCTTCCAGCCTGAACCATTCTAGAATTCTGATAGACCTCCTTACTGCAGTATTCCTTGTGAGATACAGAAATGCCAACAGCAGAAGGAAAAACTCCTGTTCAAACAGCTTCAAACAGACACTTCCCTTGGATACAAACCATTATCCAGTGCTCTGCTCTGGGTGAGCTGAACATGCTGCTGGTGAGCCGGTGCTTCCAGGGAGGATCCCTCCAACTGGACATTCACTTCCCACAGCTCTGTGAAAGCCCTGAAGCAGCAACCAAACTGCACCAGTGAAGGATGGGAGGAAAGCAGCTCAGCAGCAGAGGTGGGTGCCTGGGAGTGCAGCACTCACAGTCCAATCGGGCTCAGAGGGGGCCACCACGTGCCCATCCTGCCCAGCTCAGCACCACACCTGCCCTGCACACCGGGCAGCGCCGCACACGGAGCTCCAGCCCTGCGGAGCACACGGCTCCCGGCCTTCATCCACCCAGGAATGCGTTCCCAGAGCATCTCTCGTGGGCAAGCAGGTGAAGCACTCCCAAGTCCGGCAGGGAGGAAGAGGTGGAGGTGAGGCTGCCTCTCCCACGTGAGGTATATGGCAAACTGGGATAATGCTGCAGGACCTGAGGAGCCTGGGCTGGAGAGGAGCGAGGAAGAGGCACCTTCACATCCAGGACGGAATCACCACCAGGAACTGAAGGCCAAAGGCGTTTCGTTTCTTCCCAACGTGGTTGGGCTGCTGCTCATGATGAAGTTTAGCCCCAAGGTTGTCTTGTGGGACAAGGACTCAGAATATATGGAATCACAAGAGGATCTCATTGAAAAGGCACTAGGAAGAAGCATATAGTTTTAGGTCAACAAGGTTCATCCTATTTCCAATCACTGAGTGGGACAAAAAACTGTACAGTTTGGGACTTCCAGAAAAAAAATGCTGCAGAAATGTATTTTAACAGCAAAAGCATAAAAAGAAAAGTAAAGCTCTTTTCAAATTATTAAAATGCTGACCATGTATACAGCAAAATTATATTAAAAACAGCAGCAGACAAAGTCCATCCCGTCACCACTGGCAAGGGACATGTAAAATGTTTATAAGGTTAACTATAAAACAATTTTACAACCAAAATATGAACAGGCCAATTCAAGTATATATATACAGAATATATTAAAATCATATAAATTATATATTTATACAAAGGGCACAAATATAGCAAAAAGCTATAGCTGATTAAACAGAACTGAGCTTGAATGATCAATTTCATCTAGAGATGTTATAAATTTCTCCCAAATTCTTTTTTTTTTTTTAAACTGGATAGATTGATACCTCAGATACCAAGAATACAGAAAGCATAAGGAAAAAACCCACAAATTGAAGAGTTGTTATTCTGCATGAAATGAACCTAACAGTGGGCAAGGTACATCTCATATGAAATTCTGATTTAATTATTTCCACAGTAAACATTTATCAGGAATTTCAAGTGATCCACTTCAGATGTACCACCCTGGTGCATATATTTGATTACATTTAAATGTTGTTTGATTTGCAAACATTTAGGGAGGAAAAAAAATACAAGCACAACTCAATCTGAAAAAAAAAAAAAAAAGAAGTGACAGATGGCAGCAAGTTGAAAAGTGAACAAAAATGCTCAGCTGAACTGGAAATGATGCTCCCCTTCCAGCCAAAATGCTTTAAAGTGAGCTTAAAAAAACAGCTTATTTTAAATTGCTTTTTTATTTCAAAATGTAACGACATAACCACAATGCACTGAAGCACTTGAGAATCTCAACAGTCCCAGCCGTGGGCTTATAGTTAAAGACAGACTAAGTGCTTTCCTGAATTCAGGTTTATGTAAATCAGTTCTGGATAAGCTGTACCTAAGCCTTGTGTGGGGCTGTGGCACGACGTCCTCCATCCCTGCAGTGAGGAAAGCCGGGCTGCATCCCTGGATACACCAGAGGAGCTGTGGCTGCCCCATCCCTGGAGTGTTCCAGGCCAGGCTGGACAGAGCTCTGAGCAACTTGGGATAGGCTCAAGGTGTCCCTGCCCATGGCAGGGGGAGTGGAACTGGATTATCTTTAAGGTCCCTTCCAAACCATTCTGGGATTCCACGACCTCAACACATCCAAGGGTCCTGGACGTGCAAGTCAGGGCAAGGTAAGTTAAGCAGAATTAAAAAGGCCAGACTGTGCAGACACAGAACACTGACTTAAAACCCAGAACCAAGTGTTTAAAGATTAAAGTGGTTTTACCAGATGCAGGGAAAAAAAAAAGACAGAAAAAAATCAGCCATCTCCTACATCTAATGGCCAGTGGATATCTATTACACTGAAAGGAAATCAATACAAACAGGATTTCCTCAGTTTCAAGTAATCTTTGATGCCTTTTTGGCCAGCTGTGTTATACCATAATAGATATTTTAATAGCTTTTATCCTCTACACTTTAGGCAGCTAATTTTTCTCTTACATACCCAATTATCTCTAGTGAACATTCACCTCTGGTTGTCCACACATTCTGTATTAGCTCCTTGAGAAACTATTCAAGTTAAATTATATTGCAAATTAAAGACAGTTACATTCTGTATGTTCCTTCTAGATTTGAAAAATAGGTTTTAAAGGCTTGTCAAAGTTTAGAAGAAAAAACCTTTCCATTAAAAAATCTTAGCTTAAAAAAATCATTTAAGACACCTTTTTCTGATCCAGGGTACTAATAAAAAGATTACAAATATACTACAATTTGACCAAGAAGACTTCATGAATATGCTGCCTTTGAGCATGCAACACCACTGATATCTGTGAAGTTCCAGGTATCAATGTATCCCAATTCCACCACAGTCCCTCCGTTTCCTCGCCAGTCCCCCATCCCCAACCCTACCGCCCCCTATTAATAACATTATAAAAAAAGGTAAAATCTATAGAGAGTTAGTGGCAAAAATCTTCACAGTAAACCGTTAAAAGCAAACTTTATTGTGGTCATTGCAGAGTGGCATCAGTCGATGGGGCCCTGGAAGATGAGCTTGACACAGTTGTGCTCCCCGGAGAGCTGCGTGGCGCAGAAGGGGCAGGCGGCATGGAACGCGTGGGTGCCGTGGGGCAGCGGGATCTGTGACCAGTACTTGGCGGATTTCTCGGAGCACACGTGCCCGCAGGGAGTGAAGGCGTGGGTGGGAGGGCCGGCGTCCACGTAGAACCCCGCCTCACAGCCCAGCCACAGCGGCACGTAGGGGCCCACCGTTCGGCACATGGGGCACTCCCGCTCGTTGGCCTCCATGTCGCTGCGGTGCCCCCAGTTGTGGTAGCCGTGCACGTGGCCGCAGCTGAGGTAGGCCCAGGGCTGCTTCTCCTCCACCACGTCCTTGTGGTTGATGCTGGGGAAGGCCAGGGTGTTGAAGCCCACGGGGCACTGGGGCCGGGCGGCGTTGATCTCCTGCCGCAGCGCCTCGATGTGTTTCTGGGTCGGGGTGTGCAGCAGCCCGTCCGCCGTCCGCCACAGCAGGGTGGCCCCGCACAGGTCGATCAGGGAGCCGTCCTGCAGCACGTTGGTTTCGTTCTCTACCTGGGGTGGGACATGAGGGGAGATAGTTCAGCCTGAGAGCCTTCACAGACAACCAAGGTAGTGCTGCAAACACATCGACTCTCTCACCAAAGCATTACCCTATCCCCACGTTCTGGCTTTACAGAATCACAAACTATTCGGAGTTGGAAGGGACCCACAAGGATCACCAAAAGTCCAACTCTTGGGTCAATGGCCCACACAGGGGATTGAACCCGTGACCTTGGCATTATTACAACCAAGTTTTAACCAATTGAGCTAATCTCAGATGCCACTGAATTTTGTCTTACTGTTGGATCTGAATCCACCTCAACTCTTATCCTATATTTAAGATTATAATAAGCATTTGTCTCCTCTTCTGTGCTTGTATGGGAGATTTCCATTTCCAACTGCAATACTAATTATTATACAGTCTTCCTGCCTGCAATTCCTTGGGAAAAGTATTACATTGACCCTTAGGTTAGCTCAGTTGGTTAAAACTTGTTTGCAATAATGCCAAGGTCATGGGTTCAATCCCCTGTGTGGGCCACTGACTTAAGAGTTGGACTCGATGATCCTTGTGGGTCCCTTCCAACTGAGAATAGTCTGTGATTACTAATCACAACTTCCCAAATACCCCCCATCCCTGAGCCTACACTTCTCTAACACTGATTCTCTGTGTGCCTTTGTCATAGTTCACCAAGTCATGACAGACTGAAGAGGAGACTTGCCATTCCCTAAGGGCTGCATTAGCAGATTCTCTCCTGGAATTCTTCGCCCACAGAGACTGACAGAGGCTGCTCACTCAGCAAAAGATCCTCTCTGGACTAAAAACTGTCCAGGTATTCCATGCAAATACAGCCTCAGAGTGCACTGTCCAAAAGCTTCTCTTGTCTGACTAAAAGCAGGTACTTCAAACATTTTCCAGGGATTATGCCAAACACACATTGCACTTCACTGAAATATTCTTGATTTTAATGTCACAAATATATAAGGAATTTATGGGTTTGCTATCAGTTCAGTAATTATGAATATATATTAAAAATGTTCTTTATGAAATTAGAGAGGAAAACAGACCTACTGCCTGGCTTTATACACACAGAGTATGTAGCAAATGCAAAACAAACACCCAAAACCAAACAAATACATTAAGTAGGTCACATGAAATCATCATGCCTGCCTAAGAATACTATGAATGACAACCAATTTAGCATTTACATTTTAATCCAGTTTAAATTCACAGATTAACTGTGGATCATCCTTGCACAAAACACCTCCATAGTACAATACAGACCACAGATAAAAGGTCACCAGTGTGAAATACTTCCAGCAGAAAAATCCAGTGGTTCAACAGGGATGAGAGAAGCCTTGATTTGATGCTCTTTTCAGATAATTCCTTCACAAACAGCAAAGCAAAAAGCTCCCTCGTATGCAACGAGTTCAATTCATTATACAGCCTGCATTCGGTTTTATGAACCCAATCAACGAACACTGATCACATCAATACCAGTGTGCCATGTAATTTTATTTAAATGAGCATTCGAGACATTTTGGATGCAGGGAAGGGAATTCATTTGTTTTCCTGTGCCTTTCTTCAGCAGCACTAAAGAGGTGTTTTGCTAACCACGTACAAAGGGTGCAATTGCCACATCATCTGTCCCAGTCCCCAGGCGACGTTCGCCTGCCACTGTTAAAGTGACAAAGCAATTTATGTCCTGCAAGGTGTCTGCTGAAAGCAGAGCAGTCCAACTCCATTTCCATAACTCCCTGAGCAGCCAGTTTTCTGCAAAGCCAACGGCAGAGTCGGAAAGTCAGCTCAGAGTGATTGTGTGGGATCCCTCTAACACCACCACGCTGCTGGGAACTCAAGGTAGTCACACAGAAGTAACTTTGGCATGGAGAAGGATTATTTCCCCTGTCTATACGGTGGTGTTTGATTGCATTTTATTTTTTCCCTTGGAGGGCAAAAGGAAAACTCTGAGATTAGCTCAGTTGGTTAAAACTTGGTTGTAATAATGCCAAGGTCATGGGTTCAATCCCCTGTGTGGGCCATTGACTTAAGTGTTGGACTCGATGATCCTTGTGGGTCCCTTCCAACTCAGATTAGTCTGGGATTCTGTGAAAAGGGATAAGCAATGATAGTATTCTCCTTTGTAGGTTCTACAGATCCTGGGAAGTGGAAAGAACAAAAGAGGTATGCGAATTCCTTCCCATCTTGTATTGAAAAGTGTACCCATGCCTTCCCAGCCCCTCTCTCCTGGTTATGTATGTCACAGGTCTCTGGTAGCTGAAATCTCTCACTTCTGGCAAAAGCAAAGCCCATCCTGCTTCACAGGATAAACCAGGACTATAGTTCATTTTTCACAGATCTATTCACAGACTATTCTGAATTGGAACGGACCCAGAAGGATCAAGTCCAACTCTTAAGTCAATTGCCCACATAGGGGATTGAACCCATGACCTTGGCATTATTATAACCAAGTTTTAACCAACTATACTTTCAGGCCTTCTCTTATTCTTTCTAGTAACAGGTAAATCAAACAGAAGCTGTTATCCAAACCGCTTCTGCATGCAAGTGGACTCTTCAGACAGCTCTGCAAGAGACAGCTCCCCATGCAGTAACTTCCAGACATCCCCAAGTCCCAGGAGAACATTCAGAGATGGAGATTCAAGAGCAGAGTTTATTTAGCTTTTACACTCTGTGCTACTTCCCTTGGCAAAGTGACATTAGCAGAAAACTGAGAGTGTTCTCCTGTATAATCAGAAACAGAACAGCAGAGCAGAACCTACTGCAACACACAGATATTCAGATGCCTTCAGTGCCCACTACCCAGGGACAGCACTTGCACTGCAGCCACCCTGTAATTGCCTCCATTCAATGCCAGGAAAACAAGCACCCCTTGTTCAGTTTGAACTCCCAGACACTTCCAGCTTACCAGTTTCCCCCTCTGCTGAGCAGACCTGGTTTCCCGGAGCGTGTACACATCCCCACCGACGGAGATCTCCCGCCACACCCCGGGCTTGGACTCCTCCGTGAACCCTCCTTTGGGATGCATCACCAGCACCCCGTTAGTTGTCAATCCATCCATGTGGCCATCGGGATTTTTCCACTTTGCTGCTTTTTCCTGCATGGGACAGTCAGTCACCATCAAAAATCATCAAACCAAGCTGAGGAAAACCCACCAACAGTTACTAAAGTGGAGCTCCACTGTTAAAGACAATTCTGACCACAAGTCTCTGCTGGTAATAACTCAGGCACATAAAACTGCAGTTCCTACTTAACACTGCAGCTGGTGCATCAGGGTAATAAAAGTGTAATGATAATCTAAGTTATCAACCAGCACAAGGAAATTTTGGGGGCTTGAAAATAACAGAGAATAAAACCCAGAGCTTGCTCGTAACAATTAATAGAAGTACTTACACCAAGAAATATATTTTTAGACGAGTCAAAGCCAGCTGCAAAGATCCTCGCTGTGTAGGGGGGGCTCCTGTCACAAACAATCCTGCAGGCAAACCGGGATATGGTGCTCTGGGTAATCTGGGTTTCATCATTATTTGGACTTCCAGAAATAGTGTCTGTTACTACAAAGTCTATGGGGCTTTCTGTTGACCTCCCAACCTGTAAAAAAATTAAGGTAACAGTATAACTAGAAATACCCCTGGAAATACGAAGCATTGAGGACATAGTTTTGCCAAGTAAATATTGATGGCATCAGTAAACTACTGTTTATTGAATTTTTGGATGGCAAGAGCCAATCAGAGACCAACCTGTATTTGTCCTGGGTAGAAATTCATCACTGGCATAGAACGACAAATCTTCACTTACCACAACTGATGCTCATCTTTGCTTGAAACAAATCAACAGAGCTGATTGGTTTGATAAGAGCACTGTCAACAAAAAAGTATTATCACCTTGCAATATTTCCTCATCCAACCACAGCAAATTCCTTACCACTGTATTCTGTCAGTTAAGGAAACATTGGCTTGGATTGACAGGTTTTATTCACATTTCCAGTTCCAAGCTCATTTGCCATGAAAATAAAGGACTTTTTTTTTTTAAGACCCAGAAATCCATTGTTTTGATACATCATAACAAAAAACTACCCACCTTCACATTTTCAGAATTTGTAGTCCCAGAAAGAAGAGTTTTCAGGCAAAACCCACCATATGATTTACAGAATTAAACTTTTCTTCAGCAGAAAATGAAACACACTTGATCAGTAGACAAGAATATTTTGCTGTCTTGCCATCTATACATTTTAATTCTAAAACTGGAGACATCCAGATATCTGGAACACAAACATGGCTGCATGGACAGAGGGATCTGACTGCTGACCAAACATACAATGAGGCTTTATCAATATTTCTACAGGCAAATTAGTGTTACACCAACTTTGAGCATAACTGGGAAAGCAAGTAGAGCTCAGGAACAAGGAGTGGAACAGAATATTAATTTTACAGACACTGTGTGATCAGAGAGAATTAGGAATATTCTTCACATGAAACTACCTTCAGTATCAGGCATCTGCATTTATATAAAACAGCCTCCTCACTATACATGATCCCACTGTCCCCAAGAAGTTACATTCTGCTTAATTCCGGCTCCTCAAAGACACATGTGTGGTTCTATCATTAACAAACATCTCTGCAAACTAAGGCTGCTGTAAAGAAACATTATTCAGGAGTCAAGGAAAGTAATGTTATTAATACCTAACCCTTGTCCCAGCTGAACTGACAGAAATAGTACAAGGATCTCTCCTGTACTTCTGCTTCAAGTTCTACTCCAACACACGTCAAAATTCAGATCTGAAGTGACACATCCAGTTACTTTCTCCATCTCCCAGGTCCCAGCCCAAGTAGAAAATGTGATGAACTTGCTGCAGAGGAAACACTCAGCAAGGCCTCATCAAAAGTGTATATTTCAATTTTTCACAAAAAGTGACTGTCAGAATACCCGAGAGACAGAGTTTGGAAACTGTTTAATATGGGACATTTCTGATTTATGTAACTTGACAACTTGAAGCTAAAATTTACAAAGCAATATTCTCCTTCCTTTTACAATATTATTTCTAACAGGCTTCTATTTCCCATCCAAAGCAATTCCTGTTCAGAGTCAGCACCAAACACCTGCAGGAACCTTATGAATAACTTTTGACTATGCTCTATATGGAGTTTCTCCCAGAGTAATCAATAACAAACACAAAATTAATTTGTTCATAACAAGCTTCAGCTTCTTGCAGTCTCTGAAATAGATCATTCTCTCAAAGCTTTTAGATGCAATTAGAGAAAAACCTGCCTCATTTTTCCTTAAAGGATGACAAATCATACAACTGTTTGCTCCCAGTCTTCCTCACATCACACTAATTGGTAACATGAAATACAAATATGTTTGGATGTAACCATTAAAATCTATAAACAAAGCTTTTATGTGGTTTTTAAAATCTCTGAAATGACAAGAAATATTTTATATAAATACAGTAAGTACTTATCTCACTCGTGCCACAAGTATGTCTATGCATCATCAAATATTTTTAAATATTTTATTTTCTTCCCTTTTTTTCCTGTTGAGAAAGACTTCTGGAGGATCAGTCCCCATGTATTGTGCTACTTTTCACCATCAGAATTTATTTTAAGAAGCCACCTTCAAAACCTGGCAGTTTCCTCATGCTCTGTATCTAACCAAGAACTTAGGGTTGAGATCACCTGAAAAGAAACTCCCGAGGGAATAAATGAAGAACCTGATGTTATCAACACCCACCAACCAAAAACTTTAACTCCTCTGATGTTGCAGTCAGACACGGTCACCACCAACTAGTCCCATTATTCACAGCCACTCTTTGCACACTCCAATACTCATTTTTCTTCCTTTTTTCTCTGCGGCACAAGACTTTCTCCTTTTGAGCAATTTCAGGCTGTATTTTGGGACTCTTCTTGTTAACTGTGTCATATTACATATTATCTCTCACTATGTTGCTTCCAATAACAACCCATAAATCTTCCCACTGATGCCTCAGACAGTGCCTGTTGTCTCCACTGCGGGTTATTGTTACGGGCTGTGTAGGAGCCAGGCAGTCAATCAGTTTGCTCGTGCCTTCTGTCAATCACAGCAGTTCTATTAAAAACACTCCCTCCTGAGACAAGGCAAAACCACAAAACCTGCCAGCACATCATTTAACAGCTGCACATTCTTGGGCTTCAAAAGAATTTTACTCTGGTTGAGAGGGAGAATTTGGACCATGCACCTTCTAGAGGGGCTGTTCTTCAGAAAGAAATCCTAGAATCACAGAATGGATTGGGCTGGAAAAGACCTCTGCGATCATCAAGTCCAACCCTTGGGCCAACTCCAGTCCCGTCACCAGATCATGGCACTCAGTGCCACAGCCAAGCTCAGTTGAAAAACCTGCAGGGATGGGGAATCCACCCTCTCTCTGGGCAGCCCATTCCAAGGCCTGAGCACTCTCTCTGCAAAGAATTTGTTTCTGATATCAACACTTCATAGGGTACCTGCTCCTTGCACAAACCTGGAGTTACTCAGGGTAGAAGCCACATATTTTGGTTCCTTGTACTGCATGGAGTGGTATAATCAACACAGGTAATTTTCACTTTATTATGGCAAAACATCAAGACAACTGGTATTTAGACACCCTGAACACTGCCCTTCAATGCTTTCTGAATTTCCCTCCTGTTCCTTCTACAGTCTCCCAGGTTTTCCCTGTATGCCTCACTTTGGATAAGCACCTACTGCTCGTGCTTCTTCTTGGTTGTAAGACTGGAATGCATAAAACACAACTGTTCTGAGTTTCCAATCCTCAAAATATTCCTGTTTGCTTCTAGAAAAACTGCAGACTACAAGTCCCTAACACAACACTTCTCGCATTTTCTTTCAAAGAAAAGGACTGACAACAGACTCTCCAAGCAGAAGGAAAAAGGTGATAGCTTTTTTGAGAACTGTGAATCGCCCTCATTGTCACAGGAAATCAGCTTTAACCCAGTGGATGGTTAGAAATGGTACCCTGACCAGGAAAACAGACTCCTGACATCCCTTTTCCCCATTCTGGGTCTCACTGACTGAAGTGTTACCAAGAACCACCATTCTAAGTTTCCCACAGTCCTTCCTGGTTACCTGGGGGACTCATACAGTGCTATTATCCCATTGCACAGGGGAAAGCAGTGGAGATTTAAAAACCCTCACGTGATTTGCCCAAGATAATACATGTTAACAGCAGCCAAGGAGGCACCTCAAGGCTCAAGATAATCCTGTGCTCCAGGTATTACAGAATCATAGAATGGATTGGGTTGGAAAAGACCTCTGAGATCATCAAGTCCAACCCCTGGGCCAACTCCAGTCCCTTTACCACATCATGGCACTCAGTGCCACGGCCAAGCTCACCTTAAAAACCTCCAGGCATGGGGAATCCACCCCCTCTCTGGGCAGACCATTCCAATGCCTGAGCACTCTCTCTGCAAAGAATTTGTTTCTGCTCTCCAACTTCAATTTCCCCTGGCAGAGCTTGAGCCCCCCGTGCCCCCTTGTCCTATTGCTGAGTGCCTGGGAGAAGAGACCAACCCCCACCTGGCCACAACTTCCCTTCAGGCACTTCCAGACAGTGCTGAGGTCACCTCTCAGCCTCCTCTTCTCCAGCACAAACACCCCCAGCTCCCTCAGCCTCTCCCCACAGCACTTGTGCTCCACTCCCTTCTCCAGCCTCGTTGCTCTTCTCTGGCCCCGCTCCAGCCCCTCAATCTCTTGCCTCAACTGAGGGGCCCAGAACTCAACACAACACTCAAGGTGTGGCCTCCCCAAGGCAGAGTCCAGGGGAAGGGTCACTGCCCTGCGCCTGCTGGCCACACTATTTTTGATTTTTGATTATCCTCCCCTTTTCAACTTCCTTATCCTCAGTGTTCTCCACAGCCAGGAAAACACACGTGAGAAAAGAAAACTGCGAATTCCAAGGATTGTCTATCCAAGTGATGTTTGATCAACAATAAAACTTTACTCTCTGGATGCACAGACATGTCACTTGTCATCACACACCACAGGGCTGCACAAAGCATAACTTTTCTCCAACTGCCCACAATCAGATTACTGAAAATAATTACAATCTAATGGCTTGTTTATATAATGGGAACCCCTTCAAGCTGCTGTCTGGCATTGCTTCAGCAGCAGATCATTGCCACAGTCCAGCAGAGGATTCCTGTTTCCATCTTCACCAGCCCTTTTCCAGGCCAATGCAGGGAGTGCAACCCTCAGGAAACAGACACATGCAGTGGAAACATGAACCAGGACACAGCACTTGGAAATCACAGTGAGATAAATCACAGCATGACCATCTACACGTATCAAGAGCGAAGAAACAGATTGCACTGAAAAGAGGAATTTTAACAATACAGAAGTCTTAACCCTTAATCTGTGGTCACCCCCCCCCAGTAAAAGCTGTAACCACCACTAGGACATTATGCAACCAAGAAAAGAGTCAGGAAAGCAGCTGTTCTGCAACTCTCTATTCATTTTTCTAGTGTATAAATTCCAGCTTTCAAAAATGGCTTCTCAAAGTTTACATATAGGAAAAGATTTCACTGGAGCAACAAAGAAATAAACCAGTATCACACAGTAACCCAAAAGGATGGGTTAGTTTTCTTTTACTAGTAACCTATTGCAGTTCACCCTGACTGTGTGATCCTTCATCCTGCAGCAAATGAACAAGACTGGGTTTTAATCAATTCCTATTTGGACCTAATAGTCCCACTGGAAAAATTCAATGCAGAGCCAAACACAGAAGCCATGAGAAGCAAAGTCATCTCAACAGAGTTATTTCCTCTTCTGTCAACAGCACTCAACTGCTGACCTTCCTAAATATGGAAGGCTGAAGGAGGAGGGATAATAATTCATGGTAAGACGCTCTAATTAGAGGTCACAGACAGGACAGACCTGATCAATCTCGAATGGAAAAGGTTGTGCATGTTTGGGTTTCCCCAAGTTTGAAGCCTAAGTCTGTACAGGATTTCTACTCTCTTATTATCCATAAAATCATCATCACACAAGAAAATAACTCAGGTTACCAGAATGTTAAATGATGCAGAAAACCACAAATGCCAACAGGGGAGACTGAACACACGTTGGATAATAGATGGTAGTTTAGAAAAGCCCAGCACAGCCTCCTGCACCCCCTGATGCATTTGCACACCCCTCAGGAACAGTTATCATTCTATCACTCATTTGTCTCCTTTATGCACAGCTCCCACATTCTTTTACCTTCCTCCTTCCCATCCCGTGTTCTACTCCTATCTACGTCCTTTTTACTCCAGCTCCTGGAGTAACTGCAGGGTGGTTGGTGTCATTTTGTGCTTATTCATGAATCCAAACAGAGCACACATTTCTATCTAGTACCATTTGTCTTTGGAGTACAGTGGAAGCAGTAAGTCAGTAAAAGTATTAACACGTGCTGGGGTGGGTTGGAGAAAAGCAGAATAAAGCAAAACTTCAAAGTGTTCCCATATTAATGAACGCCAAGGGTTAGACCATGGAAATTCCACAGATCACGGAGAATACCCAGAATATAATGCAGGGCTGTGGTGCTTTTAAAAAGCCAGCACAGGTATTGCAGAGTCTTACCTGGAACATGTCTGTGTCTTTGTCATGAGTATATTCCACTACAATCGACTGAGTCCTGGATAACGTGTACGAGATACTGTGATGACCTTTAGAGCTGATTGCCTGGGGAAGGAAAATAAAAGATGCCTGTTATACACAAAAATATTGTAATCAAATTTACTTGGCTATATAAACACCTTTACTGTGCTCAGGAAGAGCAGTGTATCGTGACATGTTATTACAAGGCTGGGTAAACACACAAAGGGATTTTTTTGGTTGGTTTTTGATGGCAAACCCCAAGCTGCACTTGTTTTTTCTTCTAGTTCAGAAGTATCCAATACTTACCATTTTTGTAGTTTAGACTTCAAAGGCCTTTCCTCTTTGGAATTATATTCAGTTCCTAATCCTTGTAGCAATTTGTACCCCAGCAAAGACTTGGGTTTAGGGAGATTTGGTTGGTTTGTTTTTAAAGCAAGTGAGTAACACAACTGATTTCCAGTTAAAAGTGCCAGGATTTATGGGTTATTATTATCATTAAGTTAATTTCTAGTTATATCAAAGAGCCTGGCAATTTTATATAAATGGTGACAAAACCCAAGCACTTCCAGTGTGCTTTTCCCTCATTAAAGGAACTTTACATCTTCCTACCTGTCAGAGTAAACTGGTCTCTATGCAAAGACTACACAGTATTTCAGTATTTAAAACAAGACAGGATAACTCTTGGGTTTTTCTGTATCTTACTAAGATTGAGGGAAAAGAGTTGGGAAACTAAATCTTTTGGCTAATTGGAAATAGACGTAAATATAAGGTCCATATAACGGCACACAATTCTGAAAGGTAATGAGTGTTACTGCTCAGGAAACACTTTGCAGACACTTAAGCACTGAATTAATAGGTTAATTAAGGCTTTCTCCAGTCTTCAGCTAAGGGGATAATTTTCTCCTAGAGGTTCTCACTTGCTCCATTCCTTCACAGTGCTTTTCACCTAAAGAATTCAGATAGGGATGATTAAACTAAACAACTAAATATATTCGACTCATCTGTCTGCCATCTCTCACAAAAGCCTAAATTATGCCAAAGCTGCATCAATTATTGAACAAATCATTAAAAATCTCTCTGAATGCTGAAGGTATTAAAAACACCTATGTGCATACTAAAAGCCTACTAAGGGTTAGCAAGGGTAGTTTGAGACAGAATTATTGAAAACACATAATGGAAGAATTGGTTTTTTTGCAAATCTCCTGCATTGACAACCCCAAAACCTGCTTTTACAACACCCCTCTTGCTGAAAGCTCTCAGCTAAAACTGGCTGGAGATGAGAACAATAAATCCCTTAACAAAACTTGAAGACAGGATTTCCCCAATTTTGTTCCAAGAGTTGTAACAGCTGAAAAGTGATGCAAACATATTTGGTGATCAGTGACAGGCAGATTCTAAATTTTCCAGTCTATTTAAAGTGTTCTGTAAAGATCATTATCATAGAATCATAGAATGGATTGGGTTGGAAAAGACCTCTGAGATCATCAAGTCCAACCCTTGGGCCAACTCCAGTCCCTTTACCAGATCATGGGACTCAGTGCCACGGCCAAGCTCACCTGAAAAACCTCCAGGGATGGGGAATCCACCCCCTCTCTGGGCAGCCCATTCCAATCCCTGAGCACTCTCTCTGCAAAGAAGTTTTTTCTGCTCTCCAACTTCAATTTCCCCTGGCAGAGCTTGAGCCCCCCGTGCCCCCTTGTCCTATTGCTGAGTGCCTGGGAGAAGAGACCAACCCCCACCTGGCCACAACTTCCCTTCAGGCACTTCCAGACAGTGCTGAGGTCACCTCTCAGCCTCCTCTTCTCCAGCACAAACACCCCCAGCTCCCTCAGCCTCTCCCCACAGCACTTGTGCTCCACTCCCTTCTCCAGCCTCGTTGCTCTTCTCTGGCTCCGCTCCAGCCCCTCAATCTCATTCCTGAAGTGAAGGGCCCAGAACTGAACACAATACTCAAGGTGTGGCACACAGCACGTTGCAAGAATAAACAGCATCGAGATGCAATCTGGATGAAGCCACTAAGGCTGGGACCTGCTGGGACACTGAACTGCAGCTCTGAAATGTGTAGGAAAAGTTTTTCCTCTATGCATGTTTGACAACTACCAAGGGGATCTCAAGCTCTGAGCACGTCTGAGGTGTTCCTAGAATATAAAAGAAATAAAGTGACAAACAGGAGACACGTGCACCTTGTGTTTGAAGCCTAACATTCAATTCATATTTGTACTATCACGTATCACCATTTCAAACATCAGAGGGAAGGAGCTTTCACACACAATATTTCCTCCATTTCCACAAAACCACGTTCCAGTCGGGATACAATGAAGGACAAGCCCATTGGCAACTGTTAACATGACAGGCCTGAGTTCAGCTCCAGCACTGACCACAGCAAAATTCCACAACGGCCAGGCAAAATTCCCAGGCAGGGATGTGTGCCCCAAGCTCAGACAAGCTCTTGGATCAAAGGGAAGCTTTGGTGGGACCCAAATTTCAAAGTTTGAAGGTCTGACTGAAAAAAAACACAGAAGGAAATACTGGAAGTTCCAGAATTAATCAGTAAGGTCATGTCCTACCTCTGCTGAGCTTAGAACTTGGATACGTTCACAATAATGACCAGGGTCAGAGTGTCCTCTGAAATTCCAGGGTAGGACAATCTTTTCGGTGTGTACTCCTTTCCCCTCAACATTTTTCCTCATCTCCTTCCCCTCCTCTTTGTTTGCCTCTATTTAAACCCAGTTAGTTTCAGTGAGAAACGCTACATTTAATTTCCTGGAATTGTGCAATCATTTTTAGAAAAAAAACAAACAAGGACATGATGAGGAATGTTTCAATTTGTGTGCTTTGCCAGTCTGCTCAGCACCAACTCAAAGACACTTCACAGGCAGTTTAAGTGCTGGTATCAAAGCAATTGGCCATTTACAAGTTAAAAAAAAAAAAAAAACAAAACAAAAAAACCAAAACAAAAAAACCAAAACAAAAAAACCAAAAAAAAAAAAAACAAAAAACCCCAAAAACCACCAAAAACAAAAACAAAAAACCCCCCAAACCACAACCCCCCCAAAACCAAAAAAACCAAAACAAAAAAACCAAAAAAAAAAAAAACAAAAAACCCCAAAAACCACCAAAAACAAAAACAAAAAACCCCCCAAACCACAACCCCCCCAAAACCAAAAAAACCAAAACAAAAAAACCAAAAAAAAAAAAAACAAAAAACCCCAAAAACCACCAAAAACAAAAACAAAAAACCCCCCAAACCACAACCCCCCCAAAACCAAAAAAACCAAAACAAAAAAACCAAAAAAAAAAAAAACAAAAAACCCCAAAAACCACCAAAAACAAAAAACCAACCAACCAACAACAAAATAAAAAGGCAAAAAAAATCCCCAACCAACCAGTATTTCAAGAACCACCAAACAGTGAAAGTTCAGTATCCTAATAAAACAGTATTATGAGTGAAACGCAGACACAGGCAAAACCAGGAAGGATTTTGGCAGCTTGAGGTACGACACAACCAAACTACTAAAGTCCCAAAAGACCCTGGATATTGACTGCACCAACCCCCTTAAAATTGGTTTGCATCAAACAAAATAGTGGGTTTGCCTTTTTACTGCTTTTAGCATTCAAAGTTCCAGATTTTTTTTTTCCTGTCAGGAGGATTTCCCTCCCCAAACCCACTGAGGCTGCCACATAACTGCCCTGCTGTGGTAACTGATGTTGTGAGAAGAGCCCTGACCCTACAGGATGTACAATAGCATCACAAATTCCAGGAGAAAACCACAATGTTTCAGGCTGGACAAACACCACCTCCACCTTCCAGGCAGGAATTAAGACACAAAAGAACAACCATCTGGCACTAAACTTTACCTCTAACTTTTCACCTCCGCCCCAAGGCTGCCAAGATCCACCACAGCAATAGTGAGTATTTTCAAAGCTTGTGTGTAGAACTGTAGAAATATTTAGGTTCTAAAAGACCTTTAAGATCCATTGGAATGGGCTGCCCAGAGAGGGGGTGGATTCCCCATCCCTGGAGGTTTTTCAACTGAGCTTGGCCGTGGCACTGAGTGCCATGATCTGGTAAAGGGACTGGAGTTGGCCCAAGGGTTGGACTTGATGATCTCGGAGGTCTTTTCCAACCCAATGGATTCTATGATTCTATGATCAAATCCAATTATAAATCCCAGGGTTGGGGTTTCAACTGAAAGGCCATGGAAGGCAACACTCCCTTCAGACATTCCCAGCAGATTGGGCTCCTTTACTCTGCGATGAGCTGAATTTGAGACCAGTTTTCTCCTTTCTTTTAGGTTCTTAAAAAATTTCATGAAAATTATAAATTGGACTAAAGAGGGAAAAAAAAACCCAAACCACAAAACCTCACACTTTAAATTAGTTCCCAACAGCAACAAATTGTGGGAAAAACCTCATTAACATATATTAGCCTAAGCCTGGCAAGGAAATCATAGAATCACAGAATGGATTGGGTTGGAAAAGACCTCCCAGATCATCAAGTCCAACCCTTGGGCCAACTCCAGTCCCTTTACCAGATCATGGCACTCAGTGCCACAGCCAATCTCAGTTTAAAAACATGAGGCAAAGCATGAGGCTGCCCATAGCACATGTCACCTCTTGTCCTTTAGGAGTGCTGGTGGAGAGACACAGGCTGCATTAACTCAGCTGCCTGCACAACAGATTGTTTTATATGGTTCACTGTCTCAAGCTGCTGGATTCAAGCAATTCCCTTCGGAGGAAATAGACAGCAAAGTGGAGATTAACTGACAAAAACCTTGTGCAGGAATAGAGGGAACAAATAACAGCAGCAAGGGATTTGTCCAGAGTAATTCCACTGTTAGTGACTCCGTGCCCACACTGGCACTGAGGGACTTGAAAAAGTCCAAACAAGCGAATCCTGAGGTGTCACACTCTCCATGGCATGAAGGGACAGATCTCCCCAGCAGCTTTCCAATACAGAGCTCATGTTTGCACAACAATCCATCCACCTCCATGGGGTTTCCAGTGGGAGGATGGTGTGCAGCAGCTCCAAGCCTTGCTATGTAGGCTGGTGAAGGGACTGGAGCACAAGTGCTGTGGGGAGAGGCTGAGAGAGCTGGGGGTGTTTGTGCTGGAGAAGAGGAGGCTGAGAGGTGACCTCAGCACTGTCTGGAACTGCCTGAAGGGAAGTTGTGGCCAGGTGGGGGTTGGTCTCTTCTCCCAGGCACTCAGCAATAGGACAAGGGGGCACGGGGGGCTCAAGCTCTGCCAGGGGGAGTTGAAGTGGGAGAGCAGAAACAAATTCTTTGCAGAGAGAGTGCTCAGGCGTTGGAATGGGCTGCCCAGAGAGGGGGTGGATTCCCCATCCCTGGAGGTTTTTTAAGGTGAGCTTGGCCGTGGCACTGAGTGCCATGATCTGGTAAAGGGACTGGAGTTGGACCAAGCGTTGGACTTGATGATCTCAGAGGTCTTTTCCAACCTGATCCATTCTTTGATTCCATGTCCCAGTGTGCCACAGGGAACTCCTGCCCACTGACAGGGTGGCTCATTTCCCTGAGTCATCCCCAGCCCCGGAGTTCAAGAACAGGTCAGGAGCTCAGGGCACGATTACATCAACTTAACGCTATTAAGTCAAACCTTCCGTGTAAAGAGCATGTCAACAAACTAGAGAAGCAGATCCCAAAATTCTCACAGCCTTTAGGGCTGCTGCGTACAGAGAACAAGTCTAATCCACTTCTAGAAATAGAGATTTTATTGCTTCCTTCTGGCTTGCAAACCACGTTTCCACGGAAAAAGAAAGAGAACTCTCTGCATTTGGAAATTTAAAATTAAACCATTCCCTTGTGCCAGGCAAACTCCCCAAAGATCATGAGAGGGACTTGAGGTTATTATGGCTCCCAACTCTTGTGCACTACAGCAGAAATAAAGGCTAAAATCCATTAAGAAAGAGGCAGATGTCTCACAGGAAGCGCTGCTCCGTCAGAATGGGAGTTTTAGTTTAGTTAATTAGGTTGGATTAGGACAATAAAATGATTTATGGGAACACTTTAGTTTTCTTTGTTGGTAGTCAGGCTGACCGACACCTCCCTGACGTGTCCAAAATTAATGACGGCAGCGCCTTCAGGAGTTAAATGTTCTCAGACTTGGCTGCCGGCCTTCGATTTCTCTTATAAAGAGAGAACACAAGAAACACTCAGGGATGTCAGACAAAAGATCTTGCAACTTAAAAGGAGGCTTTAGCCAGCAAGGAAGGAAGCCTTTAAAAGCAAAGAACACATCACATTTCCACTGGATTTCTGGACAGACTGGCTGCCAGAGCCAGCAGACATGGAGTGACCATAAAGAAAACACAACAGGAGCTCATGATCATGAGACACTGATATTTTACCCACATCACAAAAGTGTGTCCACTTGGGAAGCTTCCCAGCAAATTAAGACAAATGTCAATTCATATAACATTAACTAAAGACTGTTTGCAGTTTTGCTGTGTCTCAACTTGAGCCCAACAGCAATTGTCCAGAATTGCTGTGTCTCTAACACTACATTCCAATACATTTCCAGTGACCCCTGGCTATTGATACAGCTATTACATGTAATTTTCCTCTAGCCTTTTGCAAAGAAAATAAGAGGTATTATTATGGAAACCTTATGAGTTTCATGTCCTTACAGGAGAGGCTAAAATATCTGTACCAATCAGAACCACTGGCCCAGCTCTTAACTCTGCATCTGTCTCCTGGCCAGCTCCACACAAGCCCATTCCCTCCACATTCTTTATTCCTTTCCTTATAAAAAGTGCCCATATTGCAACTGCAACAACATCTATACAGACATTTTTGGAATACCAATGCTAACACCTTGTCTCCTCTAATATTTCAGCCATCAATATTCTCTTGACAACTAAATGAGTGTAGGAAGTGGCCACAAAAGAGCAAGACTCAGTGACTGCAAGTAAGGAAAGGAATGGGCCACCACAGAGAAATTAAATGTTGTGACTTTAATGTACATGTGGCACTGTGTGCAATCCCTGTCACAGCAAAGGAGTTGCTACACAGAGCCTGAGGGTCACCCACCTCCCCAGTTTACTGAATGCAGGTCAGTCCCCCCCCAAAACTCAAGGCCCGTGGGCTCAGTGCTTAGGCAGAAACAAACTCAGCACAGTCTGGTTTATTTACACTTCAAGACTTTATGGCTTTCCAAGCATTCCCAAGTTTGTTCTCTGGACCCTTTCCTGCTGAGCTGGGAGACCAGAGGGGGCAGGAGGGACAGCACATTTGCCTCAGGCACACATCAGAACCATCTGCTCCAAGTGCACACGTGGGTTGTGCTACCACTCCAGCAATTCTCTGTTTATCAACTCAACAGGCAGATGTCAAACAATTGCCTCCATTTGTTGGATCTGCCTTGGTGTCCAGTTTTAGACAACAGCCAACACCACACATATATTCTCCAGAAACACCATCAAAACACAACATTCTCTGGTTTGGGGACTGCAACAAGTAAGGAGGCAAAACTCTCACAAGTTTTTCTAGATAAGCTCCTGTAAAGTCAGGTCAGGGCTGACAGACACTTGACTATACTCTGTTTTTCCAGAGAAGAATGTAGAGTGGGCTACTCTTCAGAGAAAAAAAAGAAAAAAGAGTATTCAAAGTATCTTCCAAACACACAGTGGGTGTTGGTTAAACTGCACAGGTTGAAGTTCAGGGGGCCCAACCCCTCATTGCTGCAGCCACTCACTAGTCCAGAGTCCTCCCTCATACCTGGACCAGCCCTGGTAAAACAACTCAAGTTGTTCTCCTTATCAAGTACAAGCAGCTCAAAGCAGACACCACTTTATATAACAGGCACGACTAAGATGCAGCAGCTCAAAAATTGCTTTGTACATCACAAACTTTTGGTGGCTGTGAACCAACACTTTCCCAACCACACCTGTGAATTGTTTTCCTCCCAATCTCACCTTTTCATTTTTCTAACCCTTAAAATCTTTCTTCTGTCCATATTCAGGAATATTATTATTACAAGTGATCTTTCACCCAGCACTGAAATCACCTGTATTTTATCTCCTAAATTTCCTGCCCTGAGCAGACCAGAACTGGACACAGCTCAGAGGAATCACCCAAAGCTGCGCAGGTATCAGACACATCAACCACCCAAAGCATAAATCATCTATCCCAAAATCCAGAATGCTCCCCTGGACAAAGCAGTGTCTACAGCACATTTACTGCTACACTTTCTATCACAGCTGCTCTGGATTTACCCACAGTATTGCAGGTTAGATTTCCATGTACCTGTCAATACAAATTCATAGAATGGATTGGGTTGGAAAAGACCTCCGAGATCATCAAGTCCAACTCTTAGTCCAAATCCAGTCCCTTTACCACATCATGGCACTCAGTGCCACGGCCAAGCTCACCTTAAAAACCTCCAGGGATGGGGAATCCCCCCCCTCTCTGGGCAGCCCATTCCAATGCCTGAGCACTCTCTCTGCAAAGAATTTCTTTCTGCTCTCCAACTTCAATTTCCCCTGGCAGAGCTTGAGCCCCCCGTGCCCCCTTGTCCTATTGCTGAGTGCCTGGGAGAAGAGAACAACCCCCACCTGGCCACAACTTCCCTTCAGGCACTTCCAGACAGTGCTGAGGTCACCTCTCAGCCTCCTCTTCTCCAGCACAAACACCCCCAGCTCCCTCAGCCTCTCCCCACACCACTTGTGCTCCACTCCCTTCTCCAGCCTCGTTGCTCTTCTCTGGACCCGCTCCAGCCCCTCAATCTCTTGCCTCAACTCAGGGGCCCAGAACTCAACACAACACTCAAGGTGTGGCCTCCCCAAGGCAGAGTCCAGGGGAAGGCTCACTGCCCTGGGCCTGCTGGCCACGCTAGTTTGGATCCAGGACAGGATCCCATTGGCCTTCTTGGCCACCTGGGCACACTCTTGGCTCCTGTTGAGCTTCCTGTCCCTCAGTCCCCCCAGGTCCCTTTCTGCCTGGCTGCTCTCCAGCCACTCTGTGCCCAGCCTGGAGCGCTGCAGGGCTTGGGGTGGCCAAAGGGCAGGACCTGCACTTGGCCTTGTTGAACTTCATCCCATTGGAATCAGCCCATCTCTCCAGTCTATCCAGATCCCTCTCCAGAGCCCTGAGACTTTCCCTGGTTTGACCTTCTAGAAAGTAGAACTTCTGACCCCAAACCTCCTGGCATTAAATCACTAAGGGTAGGATTTTTCCTGGAAGACTACAAGCCTTTAGACTGAAACATGAAGGCATAAACATGGTTTTGTCACCGCAGCTGGATCACATCTCTAAAACTCTTGACACACCCACAAAAATATCAGTAATTAGAGAAGGATGCAACAGTGTTTGCAACTGAACATTCTGGTGCCAACAGTCTACAGTTCATTTATACACATCAGGAACAAAAGCAGCAGATGCCTGGCTATGCTTATGTATTTAGATATGCCAAGCACAGAAAATACCCACAAATTAGAATCCTTAACTAAAAACTAGACAAAAAAAATATAGTGATAAAGTCCCCTCAAGGGCTTCTATCAATACATAGGCTGAAAGATTTGTACACTGGGCTCATCAGCAGTGAATGCCTGTGTGAATCAAAGCACCCCTGAGCACCAATCTTGGCCTGCCTGCCAATGAGAGCACACAATAACACCAGGGGAAGCTGCAGATCATTCCACAGCTCCCAGAAACCATAAACTGCCTCTGACACAAGTCAATTTTACATTAAGACAGCCAAAGGCTCTCCAGACAGTTTCCTTAACAGACCTGTTAAGCAGCTGCACAAAACTCTCTCAAGAAGGAAAAAAAAAGGAAACTTCCTCTTGCCAAAAAAGCCATTTAAAGCTTCTAGAAAAGTTACATTTTATAAAACCCAGCAAGGGGCAGAACCTTCTTTCTACATTGACACTACAGAATATTGTCCTCACAGAAGGTCCTCTTTGATAGAACAAACCCAGAAGTCACGAGGTTCTTTTCTGTTGGTCTGGGATTCCAACGGGTCTGGGATTCCAGATTGCTACAAACTGGACTTTGTAGCAAACCTCTTTTGTGGAGACTTTCAAATAAAAAAAACCACAAACATTTAAAAAAAATAAAAATTGCAAACCAGGCTGGACAAACATGACTGAAACACTTTAAAAAAAATAAAAATTGCAAACCAAGGTGGACAAACATGACTGAAACACTTTAAAAAAAATAAAAATTGCAAACCAAGGTGGACAAAAAAGACTGAAACACTTTAAAAAAAATAAAAATTGCAAACCAAGCTGGACAAACATGACTGAAACACTTTAAAAAAAATAAAAATTGCAAACCAAGGTGGAAAAAAAAGACTGAAACACTTTAAAAAAAATAAAAATTGCAAACTACGCTGGACAAACATGACTGACAGTAGCTGAAAGAGGTTTTGAGGACAGAAGGGAAGGTGTGTAGGATCTGCCTCCTGCAGGGATAATCTGACCTCTCAGTGCTCTCACGCTCCTGTAAAAGACACAGCATAAGTTAATAACACACATCTTGCTGTGGAAAATTAACACTTTGGGTTTCTTTACAGTACTACAAATATGTAGTAAACCAAGTATTTATCACCTTTCCACTTCCCATCGATACAGATCACCAAGCATCTTCCCGTGTAAAGCTCAGAGCTTACTCACATTCCTTACACACAACTTGGTGAATTTAAAAATACACATACACTCTGTCTGAACTGTGTTTAACCGAGCTACTTAAGTAATTGAAGTCAACAAGTTAATACCCTAAACAGCAGTCAAAATGCAATCCTGATTTACTCCGCTGCACAGGGATTGAAAAATCAACTTGCTAACAAGTGGGAGGCACGGAGCTTTCTCCTCTACAGCTGCAGTTGCAAAGCTCATTTCAAAACATAAGTGACTGGAAACTCTGAATCTGTGCAGAACTGAAAATAAAGCTTGTCCCAAACCCCAACTTTTTTTTTCCCCCCTGTTATCCAAGGGAAAAAAAAAAAAACAAAACCAAAAACACTTCTTCCCCCAGGAGACAGCACAGCCCTGGGAGCAAGTGGTAACAACCAGCACTGTGAGAAAGCATCAACACACATCCCATTCTGAGCCACTCATCAGAACTATAACCAAGTGTTCACAATCATATTTAGCATTAATTATCACAATGTTTTGTCCCTGCAAAACCATTACTGTCCAAGCTGTGAGCCAGATTCACAAAACACATTCAACAGCAGAACAGGGAGGTTCAGCTGAAAGCCATGTATTTACTTCTGTATCTTCGTGTATTTACAAACTTTGGGGTGGAATAACAGATATGGGGGAATTTCAGTATCAACAGTGCATTGCAGAGCAAAGTAAGCACAAAAGAACTGTCTGAGAGCACCTGAGCCAAAACACAGGGGTCAGTGTTGGGTCCAGTCCTGGTTAACGTCTTTACTGATGATTTGGATGAGGGGATTGAGTCCATCATCAGCAAATTTGCTGATGACACCAAGTTGGGAGGGAGTGTCAACCTGCTGGAAGGCAGGAGGGCTCTGCAGCGGGATCTGGAAAGACTTGAGGGATGGGCTGATTCGAATGGGATGGAGTTCAACAAGGCCAAGTGCAGGTCCTGCCCTTTGGCCACCCCAAGCCCTGCAGCGCTCCAGGCTGGGCACAGAGGGGCTGGAGAGCAGCCAGGCAGAAAGGGACCTGGGGGGACTGAGGGACAGGAAGCTCAACAGGAGCCAANCCTGAAGGGAAGTTGTGGCCAGGTGGGGGTTGGTCTCTTCTCCCAGGCACTCAGCAATAGGACAAGGGGACACAGGCTCAAGCTCTGCCAGGGCAAATTGAAGTTGGAGAGCAGAAAGAAATTCTTTGCAGAGAGAGTGCTGAGGCATTGGAATGGGCTGCCCAGAGAGGGGGTGGATTCCCCATGCCTGGAGGTTTTTCAGGTGAGCTTGGCCGTGGCACTGAGAGCCATGATGTGGTAAAGGGAGTGGAGTTGGCCCAAGGGTTGGTGTTGATGATCTTGGAGGTCTTTTCCAACCCAATCGATTCTATGATTAAGCACAAAAGAACTGTCTGAGAGCACTTGAGCCAAAACACAGGTCATGTCTGCCACTAAACTGGGATCAGAGCAGAGCCAAACAGAAGTTTTACAGGTCAGGCCAACCCAAACAGCCACTGCTGTAATTGTGCCACATCCTCAGCTCCCAAGCCCAGAGTGCTCTACCTCATCATTTATACAACTGTGGAATCCTTTAGTTACATTTCAAACCCCAGGGTGCGAAAAGGGTGAGCAGAGGGCAATTAACACCCAGGAAAATTCAAGCCTGTAGACAGGCATTTGCCAGAGCAGCCACATCTGCTTCCCCTCCATCAGATAAGACCACCAGAGCCCATTACTATTCTGAGCTGGTCGCAAAATCCCTCCCTTTATAGCTTTGGAATGGAATAAATTTAGCTTACTCTAGATTGTACCGAAGGATATTCTGCAGCCCAATTCCCAGTGTTCAGAGAAAGTAATTAGAGGATTAGTCGCCTCTATTGGTCCCTGCTCCTGTTATTTTCATTGTGCTCTCAAATTCAAATCTTCTGTGGTTTTTCAGTCAGATTGATTCAGACAGAGGGGAAGGAAATTCATTTCACTAAAAATTTAAATGCCTCACGCCAGCTTAAAAATTCCAGCCACAAAGATTCGTTTGAAAATTTATAATCCCGAATTTCGTTCTGAATTTGCATCCACACCCAGGAGTTACCACTTATGTTTTCTGCAGTTTATTAAAATTTAAAGGCAAGCTTTACAGGCAACTTGCTTTCCATTCATATGTGATGTTGGATAAGAGAAGCTCTGCACTTCAGACAACGTGATTTTACCACTGATAGGACCCGCTTCCTGTTTCTCTCAGAAAGAGCAAAGCAGAATTCCATCCCTCATTAACACATTTTTCTGTATTACCTTCAGTAGTAAGGCCCAAACTGTCTGAACACACAGTCAGAAGGGTTTCTTTGAAAAATAAAAAGAGCACAAGACTAGAGTTGTAATAGCAAAATTATGGGATATGTCACTATTTCTATGAAAAATACAGAGTAGTTCCCAGTGATGGATGAGATTTGGGGGTTTATGTTGAATGAAAGACGCTGAAAAACAACATTAAACAATGACACAATGCACTTAGCAGGCCCACAGTATAAATAAGGCACAGTTTTAATTAGGGTTATAGAATATCCTGTGCTTCTAGGATAAAGCAGCCTACATTTATGTGGAGAATACAGAAGGCTTATGAAATTACACACAGCAAAAAGCACTTCAAGGACCTTTTCTTTCCCCCCACAGCATGCCTGGGTGGAAGTTGTACACATAAAAGTTAATTGTGTTTCCCACTATTAACTGATTTAAATCATGTTTTTAATTCGGTGCCTGGAACTACTTGAGTTCTTCAATGGATTGTTTAAATCAGGTTTTAACAAGTAGAAAGATCTTTGTTGTGTTGATTTTCCTCCTGGCAGAGCTCTGAATCCCAGTTCCATACAGGTAAGAGTATTTAGCACACAGAACTGTGAGGCAACCCATAATAAACATAATATATGTGGGCATTGTTATGGTTAAAATTTAGGAAAAAAAAATAATGAATTTCCATTTAGGAAAAAAAAATAATGAATTTCCATTTAGGAAAAAAAAATAATGAATTTCCATTTAGGAAAAAAAAATAATGAATTTCCATTTAGGAAAAAAAAAAAGAATGTCCATTTAGGAAAAAAATAATGAATTTACATACACGTTTCTGAGAGCTGTAATAGCAGTATTTGACATGTTCCAAAGCACCTCGACATCCACAATATTACGAGTTTACTGAGAGCAGGTTTTGGTACTCACGCCCATTTCCAGGACAGCTCAAGAAATCACTGCTCAAACATCACTTTCATTAATAAGAAGAAAGTTTCCCTTCACCACCCCTCTGGCAAAAAGCCCCATTTCAACTTTCCACATATATCACAGAATCATAGAATGGCTTGAGTTGGAAAAGACCTGCGAGATCATCAAGTCCAACCCTTGGGTCAACTCCACTCCCTTTACCAGATCATGGCACTCAGGGCCACGGCCAAGCTCAGCTGAAAACCCTCCAGGGATGGGGAATCCACCCCCTCTCTGGGCAGCCCATTTCAATGCCTGAGCACTCTCTCTGCAAATAATTTGTTTCTCATCTCCACCTTCAATTTCCCCGGGCAGAGCTTGAGCCCCCCGTGCCCCCTTGTCCTATTGCTGAGTGCCTGGGAGAAGAGACCAACCCCCACCTGGCCACAACTTCCCTTCAGGTAGTTCCAGACAGTGCTGAGGTCACCTCTGAGCCTCCTTATACACAAACACATATATATATAATTAGAAACACTGAAAGCACCTGGCTCTGGGTCAAACGTTACTCAAATTCCTGCACACTTTTGGGATATCTGGATGGTATCCAAAGGAATCCCCAAGACACTGAAGGTGCAAATGGCAAGTGAAGTCAACTACAGGTGAGTGAATGAAGAAGTGGCTTCAGTGACTCCTTGGAGCAAACACTGACTACAAATAAATTATCAGATCATCTCATGCAGGCAGCAGGAAAATCATGAAGAGGCTTTTTTTTAAATAAGCAGCAGTGTCTGTGAAGATCAAACTGCAGAAACTTTGGCACTGCTCTGCTGAGCTAACAAAGTCATTTAAGAATAGTTAATGTGGGAATCTGCACTGAAACAACCAATTGATTCTTTCCCAAGGTATGAACTGCAAAGCTACAAAACCCAGCAGGAAGCTTAATTAATGACAACAGATAAAAATGGCAATCCAGATCAAATGCCAGATTAAAAACATAACTAAGAGCTTACATATTTTAGAGCAAATACAATAAATGGAAATCCAAAAAGATAATCTCTCCAAAGTCAATATAACTGAAGAGTGCATTCAAATTCATATCCTGAAAAAACTTCTCAGTTTTTGGAAGCACCACCCAACAAGCTGGTTCAGATACACTGATCCTTAAAAGCAACAACTAAATAGCAGAGCAAGGCTGAAGAAATGCAGAGCAGAGAGTGCAGTGCCAACACAGAAATTCTTTTTATGTACAGACTGTACTCAGAGAGTTGGCTTTACTTAGAGAATTACTTTCAGAAAACTGCAGAGGAACCTCTATTCAGTTCTATAAACATGTAAGGAATGGTTCGAGTATCTCAATAACTGACTGCCCTCCCCACTTGCAACACTCCAACCACTCAGTGCCTTCTCTCATCCTATCAAAACATTCATTTCTGCATTGACCCTCCAGTGCTTTACTAAATCACTGGGATAATGGCATTTATTCATTAACAAGTCAGGTAATGTGCAGAAAATACCTCTTATCTAAAAGGGGGTTTTTTTCAGCTACATTAACCTATCCTGCTCTACCAACATCAACTATTACTACTAATATGGCTATTATATATAACACTTAATTTAGAACACCTTTTATCACAGTCTCTCATTTTGACCTTTTCATTTTTGTACACGACAACTGATGTAAAATTATTTTCACTCAAGAGATTTGTCCTCTGACTGTTAAGCTGGGTCAGAGTGTGGATAACAGGGATATAAAATGATGGCAGAAGCAATAAACCAGAATTTGTGGTTGATTATGAACTACATTTTACACTTCATACAGTATTCAATCCAAATTTACAATTCCCTAGATGAAATACAAACTGAAGTTTGAGGGGGGGTTTTGGTGTTGGATTTTGTTGTTGAGCCTCTGTAAGAACAGCAAATAATCCCTTAAATCTCTGCTCTGCTGCAGGTGGATCGACAGCACCTGCTTTGTGTGATGAGGCCCCAGGAACAAAAAGCACAAAAAGCCCTGACAGCTGAGAGGGTTTCACTGCACCCATCAAGGCACAGACTGCCACCTACTTCATGGAATCACAGAATCAGTTGGGTTGGAAGAGATCTCCCAGATCATCAAGTCCAACCCTTAATCCAACTCCACTTTGGTTACCAGATCATGGCACTCAGTGCCACGGCCAAGCTCACCTTAAAAACCTCCAGGGATGGGGAATCCACCCCCTCTCTGGGCAGCCCATTCCAATCCCTCAGCACTCTCTCTGCAAAGAAGTTTTTTCTGATCTCCAACTTCAATTTCCCCGGGCAGAGCTTGAGCCCCCCGTGCCCCCTTGTCCTATTGCTGAGTGCCTGGGAGAAGAGACCACCCCCCACCTGGCCACAACTTCCCTTCAGGCACTTCCAGACAGTGCTGAGGTCACCTCTGAGCCTCCTCTTCTCCACCAGAAACCCCCCCAGCTCCCTCAGCCTTCCCTGCCACCTCCTTCCCTGCAGGCAGAGCTGCAGTTCCAGACCACAGATGGGCCATAGGAGGGATCTTCCTTTAATCTTCCCAGGCTCTCCATGCACACTGCACACACAGTAGCCTCTCACTGTAAGCACTGTCCTTTTCTACACCTAAAAAAGGATTTCATTTTGGCATTTACTCCCAAACAGCCCTAATTTGTTTTCAAAACATCCATTGCCCTCCACATCCCGTTTCACACTGCACACAGGGACTTCTGTACATACAAAAACATGCTAAGGGGAGGCTCAGAGGTGACCTCAGCACTGTCTGGAACTACCTGAAGGGAAGTTCTAGCCAGGTGGGGGTTGGTCTCTTCTCCCAGGCACTCAGCAATAGGACAAGGGGGCACAGGCTCAAGCTCTGCCAGGGGAAATTGAAGTTGGAGAGCAGAAAAAACTTCTTTTCAGAGAGAGTGCTGAGGCATTGGAATGGGCTGCCCAGAGAGGGGGTGGATTCCCCATCCCTGGAGGTTTTTCAACTGAGCTTGGCTGTGGCACTGAGTGCCATGATCTGGTAAAGGGAGTGGAGTTGGCCCAAGGGTTGGACTTGATGATCTCGGAGGTCTTTTCCAACCCAATCCATTCTATGATTTTATGATTCTATGCTCCATCATTCTCAAAGAACCCACCTGAAAGACAACAATGAACACCTGGTTCAGAATGACCAACTACTTTTGCACACTTTATTACATTTGCTCCATAAGAGCATTTCAACAAATAAATATTTTTTAACTCTGCATTACTTAATCAGATCAGATTTTCTCCCTACCAGGGTCTCTCCCAAAGTCACCCCTTTGTCTCCTACAATGATTTAAGTGCACCACACTTGGCTTAGATACTTCAATGTGCTTCACAGTAATCTGATATAATCAATATATTAAGTGTAAATACCTTAATTTAAAAACAAACCAGGCTTCTTTAAAGAGCTCAGCTTTCAGACAGCAGCAAACAAAAATTTCTAGGCAGCTGCTGCAGTTCAGAAGCAAATTTGTGAGCCACTTTCTGCCATGGAAATGGCAGGTTTTTCAGTAGCTGTGGTGAGTAACTCGTGGAATAGCTCATTTCAGCTGCCACTTTTCATTTGCTGCTATACAAGGCAGAGTCTCTCCATTCCCTCCTTCAAATCAGTTTTGAGACTCCTGTTTGAATCCTCTCCAGCTTTTCAAAATCCTTCTGGACACTCGACAGAACTGCAGAGTGTTGTATAATGCAGCCTCAACACAGACTGTGCAATCCCACCATTCCCCCCGCTCCAAGTCGAGAAATCTGTAACTCATGGATTGCAGGAAACTCTGGTTTCCCAGACACAGCTGCAACAGCCACACAGACCCGACTGAAACTCTCCAAATATTTAGCTTTGCTGGTATTTTGGTTATAGTTCATTATAAATAACGTGCCTTTTTCAAAAAAACAGTATTACCAACCCTTTAGACAACTCCTTGCAGCTGCTGCACTTCATTTACTCTTGTGACAGTTCTACCAGTTTTCTCAAATGAATTTTGTAGGTTTTGTTATTTAGGATTTTCTTGGTTTTTAAAATTTTCTTTCCTGTGATGCATTTAATCCTGAAAAACTGCTTGCCACTATGGAATCCTATTAATAATCAGCTCAGGAATTCAGATTTCACCAATAAATTACTGGGATTTAAATTAATTAAATGGCAGCCAAGAATGAATAAGATAATATCACATAAAGCTCCTTTCCCTTTCTCTCTTTTTGACTTTTCATACCAGGAAATAATTAACTAAAAAATAAATAGTAAGACACAATGCACAAGTTGTTACCCATCAGCTGTTATACCATCCTCATTCACTTCCCAGCATCCCACAATACTGTGGGACACCAGCAGCTATTTGATCCCTTCCAGTTAAAACCAGTAAGATTCCTCATATTTACCACAGTGAAAGCCCAGTTTGACTTATCACCTGGCAGATGAACCAGGATAATGTGTTTAGGATTAACTGTGTCCACACCCTGCTGCATATAATGAGACAAATTCCATGATGAGACCTCTATAAATCAGTAGATGGTTGAGAAAAGGACATCACCCACAGAATTGGGTTCAGGAAAGATCTTGAGGGGCTGGAGCGGGGCCAGAGAAGAGCAACGAGGCTGGAGAAGGGAGTGGAGCACAAGTGCTGTGGGGAGAGGCTGAGGGAGCTGGGGGTGTTTGTGCTGGAGAAGAGGAGGCTGAGAGGTGACCTCAGCACTGTCTGGAAGTGCCTGAAGGGAAGTTGTGGCCAGGTGGGGGTTGGTCTCTTCTCCCAGGCACTCAGCAATAGGACAAGGGAGCACGGGGGGCTCAAGCTCTGCCAGGGGAAATTGAAGTTGGAGAGCAGAAACAAATTCTTTGTAGAGAGAGTGCTCAGGCATTGGAATGGGCTGCCCAGAGAGGGGGTGGATTCCCCATCCCTGGAGGTTTTTAAGGTGAGCTTGGCCGTGGCACTGAGTGCCATGATCTGGTAAAGGGACCGGATTTGGACCAAGAGTTGGACTTGATGATCTTGGAGGTCTTTTCCAACCCAATCTATTCTATGAACTGTGCTCACTACCATCCTGCACACGGAGTCACAGAAATTCAGCTCAAGTCCCTCACCATCCAGTTTGCCTTTTCAGGCTCTTAGCAGACCATTAGAACTCCTCAGGAATTCCCACTGCTCTTTCTCCAGTCAGGAATTCCCAAAGCCAGCGTGTGCTCTGCCCCTTCTCTTCAGCCACTCAGGATTCTTGGAAGCACACTCCTTTAGGAAACACTCCTTCTAGAAAGTACTCAATAAACCAGGACTCGCCTCATAACCCTGCAGTGAACAGACACACACACTGCTCTCTCTTCTCCCAAATCCATGTGCAGAGGGATGAAAAGGCACTGGAGAGGTGCTGTTCAAGGTTTTCTGTGCCCACCTCCCTTTGGGAAGGAAACACTAGGCTCCCTCATGTTCCCAGCAAACACCAGGACACCTCATTAACTGCAGAGAAGGAGCTCAATCCAACTGAAAAGGTGAGGAACTGATCATGGCACTCATGGCTCCTGAGCCCTTCCCCATGAACAGGAGGATAAGTGGTTTAGAATTCCACATTCCTCCTCACTACTTCTCCATACACTTGCTGGAAACATCTTTTATTAAACCAACATCTCATTTACACATTTACAGAAGCATCAGAGAACATTTCTTCTCAAGTGATGACTTGGGAGATTCCTTACATTATTATCCAGCCAAGCAAGGAAGTGCTTCGGACTAGAACCTGCTAAATGAGTTTCTCACATGTGCTCCTTAACACCCTCACCACAGAACGTTCACCTGGGGGCTCCAACTTCAACTCAGATGATAATCCCACCTGCAAAGTATTAGGTCCATCCTTCATACCATTCCATCCTCCCCTGAAATGGAACACAACAATGCACAACACCAGAACATTTCATTTTCACTGGCACATTTTTCCCCTTCCTCCTTGCTGAGGGCCAGGATTTGCGTCCTGCCAAATCTATATATTGACATACTCTCTTTTAAGTAAAATATTTTGAATAGACCTCTCCATATCACCTCATTTCTAAAAATAAATATTGAACAATGGTTAAGGCTCACTTTCCAGGCACAGAGCACTGTGAATTGCAGGCAGCTACTTAAGAACATTCTTCTCAAAACATCACAGACATTTCCTTAACAAGGAGCTACAAATGCATTCAGTTCCCCTGACTTGCACTCAATACTTAATTGCTGGCAAAGATATCACCACACACTCCATGAAAAAATAACTATGCCCCACTAAAATAAATGAGCAAAGAAAGAGCATTTCTTTGTTAAAAAAAAAATCATTTCAAGGGCCTTAAAATATCAGATGCCCAACTGAGACAATCTTATGCAGTGGAAAACATGAATGTAAATCCATTTTTACATCTGTAACCAAATGTATCTTCAGCTCAGACTTCAGATTTGATAGCTAAAATTGTCAAATGAAAGAATGTTTAAGTGTCAGGAAAAGACAAAGCACTACTTGAAGAGGGAAAAGTTACTACAAGGTACAACTAACAGTTTGAAGTATTAAGGACTTGCCCTCAGGGCTGGATCAGCCAAACTAAAACTTGAGGAAAGCCTGCTTAAATCCATCAGGAAATTGTTAGAGCACAAGGCTTTAAGAGTTAAAGTATTACGTGCCTGTCAAATGACATTAAGCAATATTAGAAACAGAGCAGTTTAAAGCCATTTCAGAGCTGGAAGTGCCCCTGCCCTTAGCTGCCAGCGGTGAATGAGCTGATGCAGCACAACAGAATCAGACTCAGACTATTCTCAGTTGGAAGGGACCCACAAGGGTCATCGAGTCCAACTCTTAAGTCAATGGCCCACACAGGGGATTGAACCCATGACCTTGGCATTATTACAACCAAGTTTTAACCAACTGAGCTGATCTCAGGGTCAGTCGATATTTTGGCCACATCACTCTCAAACAAGGCAGTTTCAACACCAGAAGGTCTGTCATAGAATCATAGAATGGATTGGGTTGGAAAAGACCTCCCAGATCATCAAGTCCAACCCTTGGGCCAACTCCACTCCCTTTACCAGATCATGGCACTCAGTGCCACGGCCAAGCTCACCTTAAAAACCTCCAGGGATGGGGAATCCACCCCCTCTCTGGGCAGCCCATTCCAATGCCTGAGCACTCTCTCTGCAAAGAAGTTTTTTCTGCTCTCCAACTTCAATTTCCCCTGGCAGAGCTTGAGCCCCCCGTCCTATTGCTGAGTGCCTGGGAGAGCTGCACAGACCCTCCTGTTACTACAACAACAGGAAAAAAGGAGAAAAAAAGGGCAGATAAATGTTCCATCAGGAGGGATGAAACGGTACACACAGAGAAAATAATAATTTGTTGTGTCTGTTGGATCCTGAACTTCACCTTGCTGGGACAGAGCAGGAGGGAGAGCGGAGCCGCCGTAATGAAGCCCCACGGGAGGACAAACATGGAGATAATTGAGGCTTTGTCTCGCTGCACATCAACCCCACCAACTTCTGTTAGCGAGTTCAAACAGCATTTCGCAAATGAATTCAAGATTTTTATTTTCAGTTCAAAACAAACCAAAAAACCCACACAGCGCTTATGAGGAAAGCAATCAGGAAAGCACAATGAGCTCAAGTTGTAAGAACAAAAGACAGACATTCCTCCTGGAGGAAAAAAAGGCTGAGTTGTTACTAAGAAGCTTCTCCAGTGCAAACACTGCAGGAAAAAGGAGCTGAAACTGTGTCTCGATCTGGAGAGATTCATTTTCTTTGTGACACCAGGAGATCACAAAGCAGCGCTGAGACATGACTGACACCTCCTGCCCAGACAAGCTTCCAAGGAAAGCAATAATAGTTTCGAGGAAACGACAGCTCTGAAGGAACAGCAGAAAGAACAGCGTGTTTCCTGCATTTTTCCCTTCAGTAGCAAAAGGCCTCAGTACCAAGGAAAACAAAGACAACACAAGAGTCTGAACTCAATTGTAACATGTAATTTTTAGTGCTTATCTCTGTGCATCTCACTTGGCAAAGCAGATAAAGCCCTGATTTTCACTGAAACGAAGGGCTAATCTAGTGTAACTAATATTCTAATTACAGAATCACATCTGTTACTCCAGGATTCCCCTTCACAGAAACATGAACAAACAGCAGTGCAACAAAATACTACAATTTCCTGCTTTACAAAGTTAAGATCACAGAATCACAGACCATTCTGAGTTGGAAAGGACCCACAAGGATCATCGAGTCCAATTCTTAAGTCAATGGCCCACACAGGGGATTGAACCCATCCATTTATTCAGGAATATTCATAACCATGAGTCAACAAAGATTTTAGGATTTAGGCCAGAACCATCAAGGCTCTGAACCACTTTCATGAACACAGGCATTCCAAACAAATTATTAAGAGAATAAATAGTAGATCTACATTTTAATTATTAAAAATCTTTTCCATTAGATCATATAGAATATTCTGTCAAAACATCCCCTCCTCTTCTGTTGCTACACTGTCACAACTCATATTCAGAGACCCAAGAAACTTGCTATGCCAATACCAAGTTTCTCATTTTGCCAGCTCAGGAGAGAGGAAATCAAAATCAAGTGCTACCAACATGGAGTGATGGATCAACACAGTGCAAGTGTTGTTGTTACAAATGAAAACTGGGACACACAACCCCTCACAATTCCTGAGCATCCTGGACTATTTTTACTTTCTGTATTCCAGTGGGAACAAGGCTCTCCACCAGTAGTGAGTGCTACGCACAGTGCATACATGTTTTATATATTAAATGCAAAACGAGAAGGAAAATTCTCTTTTAAAACCCCGTGAGTACAGTTTGAACATTTTTTCTTTCCAAAAAGAAAATGTTCAGCAATGTTTTCCTAAAAAGCTCAAAGGCATCTCACTGATAGGCCAACTAGAAAGAGAGAAAAGCGACCTCAAGACTTCTGGTGTCCCTCACTTACAAGTGACAAAAGGACAGTCAGCAGAGGAGCAGCACAAGGTGGGGGTCAGTGGCAGGAGATGGGAGAGGGAAGGTGAGATGGGAAGGAAAATAACAGCAGGAAGACTTCAATCCATCCTTTCAAACCAATTAATTACATCAAATGCCCCCTTCTTTACAGAATCACAGAGTATTCTGAGTTGGAAGGACCCACAAGGATCATTAAGTCCAACTCTTAAGTCAATGGCCCACACAGGGGAGTGAACCCATGACCTTGGCATTATTACAGCCAAGTTTTTACACTCTGTATGATGTCTCCATTTATAATATGCACAGGAAAACAAAGCAGAAGCTTCTGTATCAGTTTATTTCCACATTAGATGTCATTTTTCTCATAAAAGTTTCATACAATAGATTCTTCCATAACTATATTGCAGCCTGATCCTGTACGTTAATTATTTGAGAGTTCAATGAAATCCCCTCAGCCGCAATCTTTGATGCTTTAAAATCTTGAGAAAATCAGAACTAAGCCACAATCTAACAACTTCGCAGCAATTTACCCAAAACACCAAATCAAAGAGCATATCCTGACTGTGTTTACACATTCAACTGACCAATCGGCACACCTGCCAAGGAGACAACCTGCCCCACACATGTATCACACAATCGTAGAACGGATTGGGTTGGAAAAGCCCTCTGAGATCATCCAGTCCAACCCTTGGGCCAACTCCAGTCCCTTTACCAGATCATGGCACTCAGTGCCACGCCAGTCTCAGTTTAAAAAAAAAAATCAATCTCACTTTCAGCCAAAAACACTTGAATATAACCACAATCTCTATTTTAAAGGCAAGATGTTTTCCCCCAGTGTGAAACAAAACATACAGTCAGAATAAAAAACTATTAATAGAGAACCAGTCTGGCAAGTCACACTCAGATTAACGCGATGCCAAAACATCTGGCACATTTTTGGCCTTTCCAAGTTGCACACTATTTCTTGGTGTTGATGAAGTTATCTTAGCCAATTCCATCAAAGGTGAATCTTACTCCACTCCAAATCTTCCCCTGGTCTGCATGCAAAAGCATTCCATCATCATACAGGCTACAGTTGCAGGCACTAAGTGAACAGAGTTAAAGGCAGTGAGGTGCTCCATGAAAAAGAGTTGCAGCTGTAGGAAAAGGAACGAGGTGTCTGGATCAATGCATAAGCAAATTAATTAAAAAAAAAGGCAAAATAAAGAAAGCACAGAGCAGCAAACCATCATGGCAAATTAACGTGCAGGCTTTGGCCAGGCTGATAAAACTGTGTACACAATATTCCAATGGGAAGGATTTCCGCTTTAAAGAAAAATCTACTTTTTATCTTCACTGTCCTTCAAATACACATTGATACACAACAGGAAAAAAATTACACAAGTGAAAAGAAGAGACATTATGTACCTGTAACAAGTGTCCTAAGTGCTCTCTGCTGCCTGTTAATCAAGCCTGAGAAACACTAGACTGAAACAATCCCGGGACACTGAATGAGCTGATCAGATACAACTGAGGTATCCGTGATTTATGAACTTTTACAGAGCTAACAACACATTTCACAAGTTGGCAAGGGAAAGCCAAGAAAGTCTTGCTTTAAAGACAGACTACGCACAATTAACAAATGATTCTGGGCATGACATTTCCTTGAAGACAACTTCCTTGACTTCAAAACAAAAGGTATCTGACTCCTGGCAGGAGTACAGAAAAAAAGACTCTGCAGGCACTCAATGTTTTGGCAGAAGAAAAATTAGTGAAGGACAACAGATTACATGAAGCTCCCAAGATGTCAGACATCCACTGTACACAAACTTGTTAGAGGTCCTCCTGGAGTCACCGTCAGAGCCAGGGCTAAATCAGCAATTAAGATACCAAAACTGGCACGACCTACTGAATCATAGAATCGATTGGGTTGGAAAAGACCTCCCAGATCATCAAGTCCAACCCTTGGGCCAACTCCACTCCCTTTACCAGATCATGGCACTCAGTGCCACCGCCAAGCTCAGCTGAAAAACCTCCAGGGATGGGGAATCCACCCCCTCTCTGGGCAGCCCATTCCAATGCCTGAGCACTCTCTCTGCAAACAATTTGTTTCTGCTCTCCAACTTCAATTTACCCTGGCAGAGCTTGAGCCCGTGCCCCCTTGTCCTATTGCTGAGTGCCTGGGAGAAGAGACCAACCCCCACCTGGCCACAACTTCCCTTCAGGCAGTTCCAGACAGTGCTGAGGTCACCTCTCAGCCTCCTCTTCTCCAGCACAAACACCCCCAGCTCCCTCAGCCTCTCCCCACAGCACTTGTGCTCCACTCCCTTCTCCAGCCTCGTTGCTCTTCTCTGGCCCCGCTCCAGCCCCTCAATCTCTTGCCTCAACTCAGGGACCCACAACTGAACACAACACTCAAGGTGTGGCCTCACATCTTCACCTGGAGAGAGGAAGAGACTGCAGGAAGGGCAATCCCTCCTGAAGGTGCTGGAATGAAGCAATGCAAAGCCAACGCTTCCCCACCACACAAACACTGACTTTCCAAAGCGTTGGACTGTGCTCCGTATCACAAGTTTACAAAATGAGGAAAACTGGAACTAAAGCAACAGCAGACAGGACAGCAGGAATTCTGCAGATACTGCTGAAAGTGGGATTAATCCCACAGCACTGAGGACTCTGCCAAAGGGTTTAAAGAATGGATTGTAAGGAATTAGTGGTTGTCCAACACCCAACATTGGAACAAAGCACAAGGTATAGAAAACAGTCTCCTTTATAGACCTATTGAATTAACTCTATTCCCAAAGTTTACTGTAAGGAGTCTCATATTTAAAACTACAAATTCTCTCAAAAAAATTTCAATATTCTTGATTAATGACTGAAATGCTTTCTGTTTGGATTTTTTTTCCCAATCCCTAAAGTATTACCATAGTAAAATCCATAAAATCAATTCAGAAAAACATCAGTAAATCCTACATTGCATCATCTAAATATCTACATTACATACAAAGTGTTTTTTGAGAAAAACACTTCAGGAAACGTTTTGAATTAAAGCAGTGAAAGGGGCTACCTGGACTCAAATGGCCTGATTGTTTCACAGTCTATGTGACAGCCTGAGTAAATTCACACATCCAAAGGAATTTAATACATATGGAACTTCTTTCCTTTATAAAATCCTTTTCTGCTATTCCCAAGAAAAAAAGTTCATCAGAAAGAGCCCTGGTTTTCTTTGCATCACACTGACACAGTAGTACTTTCAACCCCAGCAGTATCTGGGAGTAGGATAAAGATATTAAGAGATAACATTAAATAACCAAGATATTTTTAACCAAGGAAACGAGAGTTAGACCTTCCCAGTAACAGTCAGCAGCATAACAGTGATATTTTAAGATATTTTAAGATATTTAGCAAGGGCTGTCTCTTGCACAAAATTGCAAACACTTTGTTTTGACTTGCACAGTTTATTTATTACACTCAGGCAGCAACAGAGTCAATCTTTGTGACAAAACAGCAAACAGTAAGATTTGAGAAAGCTCTGAGGGGGAGGGATGAGCTGCAAGAACACTTTCTGTGCTGTCAGGAGTTTCACAACCCAGCTTTCCAAGGCCAGCTTTGCTCTGGGAACAGAGCAGGAGCAGCTGCCCATGCTGGGGCGAGGTCAGCTCTATTCCTGCTGCCTCCCTCCCACCTGGACCACCAAGGCCCTGCCTCATCCCTGACCTCCAGCAGTGGAAGACTCTTTGGTGGGCTGGAGAAGGGACAGAGCTGTGCAAACCCAAGTGGAAATCTAAGAAAACAGGGAGGAGGAAAAAACTCTGCCTATCTCACACAGCAGCCCGTTGTCTTAAGATTATAGTGGTAGATGTCATTACATGGAGGGGAGAAGTCAAAAGTAACCCACAAAGCCTCCCCAAAGTTCCTTTCAGGCCTCCTTCCAGCTTTTGTGGGTTTGCTGTCACTGTCCCATTCAACATTTCCTCCAAGCCTTTGTAGAAAACTCAAAACTTGTAAGGTTTGCCTATATATATTGTCTCAAAGTGCAAATTAGAGAAATCAGCCCTTCATCACTGAAGTTTTCTGACCATTCACAAAATTGTTTGGCATTTATCACAGAATCGATTGGGCTGGAAAAGACCTCC
>VWZD01025248.1:350288-391398 GCA_013396695.1 Sakesphorus luctuosus | reverse complement strand
GGTCACTGCCCTGGGCCTGCTGGCCACACTAGTTTTGATCCAGGCCAGGATCCCATTGGCCTTCTTGGCCACCTGGGCACACTCTTGGCTCGTGTTGAGCTTCCCTTTCTGCCTGCTTGCACAGATAAAAAGTTTTGCATTTACAGCACTCACCAGGCACTCTAAAACATCAAGTACAAAAAAAAGCATCTCTCCCTCACCTTCTCTCAACCACAGCATCTCTTTAATTACCTCTTCTGGAACTCTGGATTCAGGAGACTGCATGTTAAAGAGAGGTACAGCCAAAATACCGTGAAGGCAAGAGCTTCAAAGAGAGAGGTTGGTTGTTATCTCTGTGATCACCTCAGGCCCACCTATCCAGAGACACAGAGAAGTTCAACAAACCTTTGGCCACTTTTTGGTGGAGAGGAGGAATTACTGGTCCTGTGAATTTAGTTGTGTCAATATGAGAAGTCAACAACTCATTCAAGAATGAACCCACTTTCTAAGACAGGGAGAGGAGGTGGAATAACCTCATTCAGCTGGAAAAAAGCTTCCCAACAGCAGCTGCTGAGGAAAGCACTGGCTGGGGAAGGGAACAGCAGCTCTGATCCTCAGGGGCTGTAACCCCCCACCCAAAGAACACCTTCCACAAGCAATTTCCCAAAACCCTGGAGAACACACAAGCTCCTACAGGTTCAGAAACATCCCTGATCATCCAGGGTGTCAATGTGTATGCTCTGATCCCAGAAAGTCCTGATTCTCAGAAGTCTGATCCTACAAAAAGAAAGCACCTCTTCCAAGGTAAACTTCACTGAGATTTAAGATTAGCAATAAAACCCACAAGTTTGCCTTGCTGCAGGGAAAGTATAAAATGTGCTTTATCTTACCAGCAAAGTTTCAGGTTCCCCTGCTCAAGAACAACATCCCTCACTGAGCTCAGCAGTACTGTTTGACACAAGAGCTGTCCAAGCTGCAAACTCAGGGTGCTTTGTCATCTTAAGCCTTCAATCAGTGCCAAGTCTGAGAGGAGAAACAAAGTTTTGCAGCTAAGGGGTTTCTTTGGTCAGTTGAGACCCATGAAAGAAAAGTAAATAAATAGAAATAAAATCTGTAGTTGCTTCCCCTTTTCCTATCCTGGATTAAGGCAAAGGAGAAAAATGGATCTCTCAGTATCTTAAACTTAGAATGGGAGAGGTTTCCAGTGAAATCTCTGGAAGCATAGAAAGGATGGCTGTCAGCATCCAAGGTTGAGAGCACAACACTTCTGCATGATCCCAGTCAGAGAGACACCTGAAGACACTGATCTTGTTCTCAGGGAAATGCCAGGCCAGGTGCCACCAGAGTTCCAGGGCCATGCACAAACCTGACCTCAGCGCACCAAGACCACAGTTTTTCAGCCTGACTCCAGTGCTACCCCTGGTACTAAAAATCAGAGGAGATCCATCATTGCCTGACTGTGGTTAACTCAGTGTAGGAGGGACCTCTCAGAACTCACACTGATGTGGAGCTGAAGAAGACAGAACTGCACAAGAGTAAGTAAGCAGTGCTGGGCCTCTAATGAGCTTCCTCAAGTCACTGTGATAGGCATCTGGTGCCACTGAAACTAGAAGGCCAAAGCATATATTACCACATACATTATCTCTCACCAGGCATCTGCAGAGTCCAGAACTTCCTGAAGTACTGGCACAATCACTGTGGACAAGAGATATGCAGAATTTAAAGGCAAGTCTATGCACAACACTCACAGCCTCACATGGAGGTCACCTAAGTACAAGCCCTCATGAAAGCCCAGTGGCCAGACTCCTCCAGACTCCTTTGTTTTCATGGAAGGATGGCTCAGGAGATGATCCAAAAAAAAAAAAAGAAGATAATGATCTTGTTGGAGCAAACCCACAGTGCTCAAGAACTCTGAACTGCTTCCTGACTGCCAGTGAATTTCTGCACAGCAGAAGGGCTTGGAGCTCTTGGCAAAGGAAGCACCACCATAAGCACTTTGCTGGGGATACATCCCTTCCAAAGGGATTATCAGGTTAAAGTACGCCCTGTTTTATCCTAAAATATTTGTGAGGTGTGTGGTGTTGAGCTGGAGCAAACCAGCAGGATCCCAAAACAAAGTAATCCTGCATCTAACAAAAACAAACATGTTTGAGACAAGAAACCTACACACAGTACCAAAAGGAATCCCCTGGTGTCACCAGCACCACCCTTTGAGTCCTTCACTTTGAGAACAGATAACATTACTCATTTTACAGATGTAGTCATAAGAGACTCCCAAAAAGGGAAATATTTAGATTTTGTTCTTTCCATCAACAAAATCTCAAAGCACTCTGGAAAACAAGTATTTTCCAATTTGTAAAACAGGAGTAGCAGCTGTTTGTCTCTTTGAAAAGTTACTGTTGGCCCACGAAGCTTGAACTGCTTTCTGTGTTTTCAAAGTAATTGCCCCTCTCAACAAAGCCTCAGAGCAGAGGAGCCTCAGCTCCTCTTTGATGCAGTTCCAACTCCTCTGTTCCAGGAGAACTGCTCCACACTGCTATGACTGAGAATATGCTCCTCGATTTTTCCAACACACAACATTCCATCCATTTAAGACAATTCTGTTTGGACATTAATTTGAGATAACAGAAAAAGTACCTCCATCAGCAGCTGCGTGTTCCCCTTGCTACATTTTATTTTGAGTGTGAAACAACCTATACAGAGCAGAGGAATTCTTGTATTACAGATGCTGACAGTCCCAGACTCCAATAGTTGTACACAAGCCCCTGTAATCATCAGGCTTTTCCTAATTGTGCTCCAGCACACACGTGGAACACCACAGCAGATCACCATCACTTTTTAATGTTCTCGAGAGACTGTCCCTTGGTAACACCCCAACTTGCAGGGCTGAGTTATCCCCAATAGCAAGTCCAAAAGGCACTACCACCACACAAGCAGAAACAGGACGTACAAGTCCACAGGGATTCATTTGATCCAAAAACAGTTTGGGGGTTTCCTCACTTTTGGGAAGCTAAGAGCAGCCCAGCCCTCAGGAGACATGCACTTCCAGGACCAGATCCATTCCAGCCAATTGAGAGTCCAGAATAACTATGAAACAGGACAGAGCTTTACCACTACAGTGGTGGTCCAAGATTTCCACTCCAAATTTTGGGGAATGGTGAGGAGATGCATGAACCAGTCAAACAGGAACAAGATTGCTTTAAACAAGTTATGCTACACTAAAAGCTCAAGCTGTGAAAATTTTATGTTCCAGTGAAACCACCTCCAGTAAAAATGCTACTTGATGCTTTTCCAGTGGCACAAACAACTGAGGACATTCCATGATGGGCAGGAAGGTTTGCAGTGTCAGACCTCACACACAGCACTTAAAGCTCAGCTGAGATCCAGCCTCTCCTTTCCACAACTCTCCATCATCACAAGCCCAAACCCCTCAGGTTATTCCGGACACAGCCAAGGAAGCTGCAAACTGAGCTGGGGTGGGTTACACAGCTGGATCCCTGCGGGAAGCCCAGGGGAAGTGTCTGGGTAAATGCAGCACTCCCGAGTTAAACAACAGCCCTGTGATCACTGCACCTTCCTCTGCTTGCAGAGGGCACCCACATGCAAGCAGAATCCATTCTAAAATATTGATTTAGAGCAGATGTAGTTTAACGAGAGTTTACAAGGAAAGCGGTTTTTGATCTTTTTTTTTACCCTCTAAAGGAAAAGAGTAAAAACAAAAAGCAATGTTAAGTCATAAAAAAATAATTGCTGTAGTCCTCAGCAATTTTTAATTCCCCTTCCTTCACTAAACATCTGGGTTTTGTTAGAAAACACTATAATATTATTTTGCAAAACCTTTGACATGTATTCTGCTCAATAGGTCCCAAAAGCTCAGGAAGGAGAGCTTCAAACCAAGGAAAGGTTGTTATTTACTAAGCCTTAATAGTGAAATTGGTCTAACCCTTCTCTGCTGTCCAACCATTCCCTGGCATTTGAAGGGCACAGGGATAGGAGTTAGCATGCTGAGGTGATGCTCATTTAATAAAGAAAAGGATGGTACACCCAGGAAACCATCATTCCAGCAAGACTCAGTGTGATGAGCCAAGAAAAAGCTGCTCCTGCACAGCCCAGGACTCTGGAGATACCTGTGCCATTAAGTTCCTTCAGAACAAATTAGTGCTCCATGAACTGATTAGAGCATAAATAAACCCAACAGGATGAGAGAAGCCACTGACAGGCACAGCATCCCCCTGACAGCAGCTGAGCTCTACAGCTCTCATTCACAATGAACACCAAAAAGCTGTCGGTGCCAAAAGGATCTCTGGTCCTTTCCCTCCCCATTCACAGCACGTCAAAGCAGATGCAACATCTCCAGCAGATAACTAAGCACAAGAATCCTATACTTCCATTTTCTCTCGTCACTCAAAGCACAAATTGCAGCTCTCTCCCGGACCTAATAATTATTCGTATGGCTGCATTCTGTTCTTCTCCAGTAGCAGCAGGAAACTGGAGTGGAGCTGCAGGAACCCAGCCAGTGAGTGTACAAGCCGCTGTTGTGATAGCACAAAGCAGAAGCCAACTCAGCAGGTAATTGGACTTGAAGTCGGAAAGATCTTCCCCAGTCAGCTTGAAATAGTAATTTCATAGGGGAGAAAATAGGTTGTCTTGATCTACCACACACTACCAAAGGAAAACTTTGATCCTAAGACAGACAGACCCAATAAATACCAAGACACACCACCATAAATAGGTATTAAATTTAGGTGGGGTTTGTTGTAGTCTGCAGCAACTCAAAAGTGGCTGGAGAGCAGCCAGGCAGAAAGGGACCTGAGGGGACTGAGGGACAGGAAGCTCAACAGGAGCCAAGAGTGTGCCCAGGTGGCCAAGAAGGCCAATGGGATCCTGGACTGGATCAAAACTAGCGTGGCCAGTAGGCCCAGGGCAGTGACCCTTCCCCTGGACTCTGCCTTGGGGAGGCCACACCTTGAGTGTTGTGTTGAGTTCTGGGCCCCTCAGTTGAGGCAAGAGATTGAGGGGCTGGAGCGGGGCCAGAGAAGAGCAACAACAAGGCTGGAGAAGGGAGTGGAGCACAAGTGCTGTGGGGAGAGGCTGAGGGAGCTGGGGGTGTTTGTGCTGGAGAAGAGGAGGCTCAGAGGTGACCTCAGCACTGTCTGGAAGTGCCTGAAGGGAAGTTGTGGCCAGGTGGGGGTTGGTCTCTTCTCCCAGGCACTCAGCAATAGGACAAGGGGGCACGGGGGGCTCAAGCTCTGCCAGGGGAAACTGAAGTTGGAGAGCAGAAAAAGCTTCTTTGCAGAGAGAGTGCTGAGGCATTGGAATGGGCTGCCCAGAGAGGGGGTGGATTCCCCATCCCTGGAGGTTTTTAAGGTGAGCTTGGCCGTGGCACTGAGTGCCATGATCTGGTAAAGGGACTGGAGTTGGCCCAAGGGTTGGACTTGATGATCTCAGAGGTCTTTTCCAATCCAAGGAATTCTATGATTTAATGAAAAGGCATTTGCAATCTTCTATGGAGCCAGTATTAAGAGTGCAATCATTTGGGTTTTAAAGCACAACACTGCCTTGTTAGAAAGGAGTACTTCCAGTGCTTGAGAGTGATATTCTCTTGCCCACTGACTTCTTACTTTGGCAAGTCTCAAATTCCACACCCACTATTACAACAGAATTCTGCCATGCTTCCAGGGCCACCCCAGGGAATCCTGGGGGGCTACTGTCACAATTCATGCTTCCTAATCCCATACTTCAAATAACTCACAAGTACATGAAGCTCCTTCTTCATTTCTCTAAACTCTACATCCATGGAAGTAATTCCCAAGCATTTGAAACCTATAATGAAATCTAAATGCAGACACACCTAAAGGCATGGGGGGTTCTACAATTACAGTGTCCAGTAACACCAGTGAAAGCTCAGTGTTAATGCCAGCTCATCTGGGACTGGGAGAGTTCCCTCCCACTGTTTCACAAAAAGGATTCCAACTAACAACATCCAACGAGGAGTTAGTGATGCCTATGAGGAGGAGGAGGAGGAAAGAGAAGTGAAGATCCACCTTTGTTTGCACAGTGGGAAGTGTTAACCTAATAAATCAACAGACTGGATGTGTACTGGAACACGGATAACTCTGCTTAGCAGGAATTGGAATCACACAGTTTTATTTAAATGGCAATTATTCACCTACTGAAAATCTGTAAGAAAGATATACTGTCCTTAACTATCATTCCACAGTGATGTTAAGCTGCCTCAGCTTTCAGGCACAGACACCTGTTTTCCTCTCAGACACGTATACATCCAATTAAAAAAAACACAAAAAAACCACCAAACAAATCCAAACTACACAAACCCTCAAAATACAGAAATCACTTTAAAAAACCCTCTCACGTGCCTCCCAAAACGTTGTAAACTCCAGTTCAGCATCTCAACATTCCCAAGTGATGCTGTGACTTGATTTTGAAACCAACCCTCCAGCTCAGCAAAAGGGATTATTGAAATCTTAAGAAAAATTCATACACTGTTAATTAATGAAGACTCAGAGTCCCCCACTCCCCACCCTGACTTGTACACACAAACAAACTGGAGACAACAAAGAGTTTTAAGCTTCCTTTCTTACACTAAACCCAATTTTGACAATGCTGGGAAAAGTCTCGTCTTAACTGGCCTGACTTCTGTAAAATAGGGAATACTAGAAAATTTCCTGAATGTTGCCTGGGCACAGAGTTACTAAAACAGGATTTAAAGTCAAGTGCATAATACTGAAGAGCTGCATCCATATTTCAGCAATACTCTGTAAAAACTTGAGACTTAATATCCCATGCAGTGCTTTCCTCCCAAACACATCCATTTACCCCCAGAAGGCCAAACAATCCTAAATTTTCTGCAGCACCTCAGAAGGCAGAGTGGCAAAAAGCAAGTGCTCAGTGGAAAACAACAAAAGGCACTGATTCATGTGCAATTAGCTCAGCTAAATTTACTACTGAAGCCATTGCTACCCCAGCTGTCCTGGACACCTGCACAGCAGGGACAACGGAACATGACAAGCATCCTCTTGCCATCTATTGCAGTTTTCAGGCTGACACATGAACTTAGAATTGGTGACAGCCAGTTCCTGAGCTGCTGCATTAACACAATTGGCACAAAACCAGCCCTGCACCTTATTCAAGTCCCCAAGTCAGAGACAAAACCAACGGAGACACTCAGTCCCTCACCCACCTCTGCTAAATCTTACAAATCCAGCACCCAAAAAGCATCACTGTTCTAAACACAACACGTGTCTTTCCACTCGAGATTCAGTTTACACTGACAGACAAGTAGAGCAGAACAGAAAACTGGTATCTGACAAGTTGGAAGGAAGGATATAAAGGGAGGAAACTTGCTGATATCCTGTGCAGCACAAGTTCCCACTGCTTTACCTGCCTTAGACATGAGTTAGGCTGAAAGACCGATAGCAGAGCTAAACTTTTGAGGTCAAGTTGTAGGTCATTTTCTAAGAACTAAGCAGCTCGCTCTTTATCAATGTTTGTGCAATCATTGACACCCGTTGTGTGCAGAAACCACACACAGTAAAGTCATTTCACCTGTGTGGTATCAATCACAGACTATTCTGAGTTGGAAGGGACCAACTCAAGTGAATGGCCCATACAGGGGATTGAACCCACGACTTTGGCATTACTACAAGCAAGTTTTAACCAACTGAGCTGATCTTAGGATTGATTTAGGCTCTGGTGCCTAAGATGTGAGAAAATCCTATGACAGCATCTTAAAAATCTCAGTGTCCTCTGTGTGCATTGCCAGAGCACTCAGTGAGATGCTCTGCATCCCAGTTCTGGCACACACATCCACCAGCCCTGCCCCAGACAGCAGCATAAACACACAAAAGCTCTTTTATAAGGGTTCAGAGAAAGTGCAAAACAATACACTCAACGTGACACATCTACCTGAATCCAAATCCTCAGAGACTGGGCTTTCACGTCCCAGCCCCTGTGCTATCTTTATAAGGGCACTAATTTGTACAGCACACTTTTTATCTGCACTACGGTAACTCCACAGATGAACATTAACCAGATTCCTTGTGCTGTCTGCCAGGTGTTCAGCAACTCAAATGCTGAAATACTATCTGCAGTCTAAATGCTTAAGATTATCCAGTCAGAACACATATACATTTCCATCCACTACGTACAACACATTTTTTCCCTATTTGTTACATTTAAAGCAGCAGACTGGAAGTACCAACATACAAACATAACCACAGGTCTGTTCTGAAGGTTGATTTCATCAGAAAGCTTTAACTCACAAAAGCTTTCATTTTGAGAACAGAAACACTGAAAAATATTCACAGAAACTTTTAGTCCAAGAGACTCCACATTTATCTGCACTAAGCAATCCCTACACAAAGGATTCTTCAAAGAAAACAAGCTCTGATATTGTATATTTCGGTAAGTTTAGGTGCACACTGTGTATGTTGTGCATTAGAAAACAACCCCATACTATGTATTAAACAACATGCTTCTCTTGGTCCAGGTTAGACAACAAATTTCTGAGAAATGTGAAGATCTATGACTTTTTGAAGCTTGAAATATTTTCCACCACCAGAACTCTGACCTGGACAGACACCTGTTACATTAATGTACATTAATACCTGTACATCAACACATTAATGTATTACTATGTTCATATATTTACTGTTTTTTCTCCTTCACCTACACTAAATTCCAGGTAAAAACTTATATAGTATCATTCTTAGCAACAAAAATGGAAGTCCTAAAGGGATCATGATATTTTTTATAGCATGCCAATTATCTTCCTGAAGAGAGAAGAGAGATCACTCCAGTGAGAAAGAAATTAAAATACTTTTGGTGTTTTTATCACCTGACTACTCTATGGCTCAGATAAAACAGTCAGCACTGAAGGCTTCCTGAACAGGGGCAGGAAGGTCAGATTATCTCATATCTGAGGTTACAGACTACTTTAAACAGGGAACTGGATTAAAATTAAAGCTTTACACCCCCTGAAAGAAAATCCACTGCAGCCTCTTCATTGAAACAAATGTATCCCGCTACCACAGCATAAACTGGCAGCAAGTAAATCAGCAGTAACACAGGAGGAGTTCTCCACTCAGGATGATCAGAAGAACAGGGTTTGTCCCTCTGTCCCATACCTTTGATGCTTGAGGAGTGGAGATGACATGAACACTGCTGGGTTTAACTCCACTGGCCTTGGGTCGCTTATAAAGGGCAAATCTGCTTTTCCTGCGTCCTCTGTCTCCATTGGGGAGGGATCCATTGTACCTGGAAACAAACCAAAAAGGCTTAGCATAAACAACCACCAGTTTGGAACACACAAAAGGAGAGAGTGGTAATTTGGCCACAAGATTCTGGTATCATCAAATGCATGGGCAAAATAAAACAAGTGACAACCCACTAAGTTTTGTTCCTTAATTATGAGCATTCAAACATTCTTTACCTAACAATGTTTGAAATTTTGCTCTCATTAAAAAGGTAATTAACTACAAGTCAAATACTGAGTTGTGCAGCCACAGAAATACTTCTTGGCCTCTAGGATGAAAGGAATTTGGAAGTACAAACCCTACATCTTCATTGTAATTTCAGAATTTCGATGAGGAGTTTTAAAATGCTTTTACCCTACCAGCCCTCTCCCCACATCTCAGAGAGGAAGATTAGGGGCAATTTGGAAAACTAAAGTAATTTAGGGGTAAGTAAATCCATGGGAAAAGGAATTTTACTCACATGGGGGGGAAACAACTGGACAAGCTTTCTTTTTTAAAAAAATTCTAATCCTAAAGGCTTCATCTATTATTAAGGATAGAGGATGCAAGTGTTTTTAATTTATGTGACTATCTGAAGCCTCACTAATGACTTCCTTTATCAGGTGTAACACAGCAGCCTTCAACAGTTCTTTCATCTCTCCCCAAGGACAGAGACCCAGTGGATTAATTATTCAGAGAAGTCTTAAGCCTCAAGGGGACACAGCTCCTTCCCCAGGGAAGGGATCAACTGGCAATGTCTTTGCGATACATAAGCACAGAATTCACCCCCACCTCACCCCAAGATGTAGGTCAGGCAGGTGCTTTTCCCCACAGCACTGTCAGGGTGACAATCCTGCCAACTCCCACAGCTCCAGGAAGAGCTCTCAGGGCAAGGTATCACAGAATCATAGAATGGATTGGGTTGGAAAAGACCTCCCAGATCATCAAGTCCAACCCTTGGGCCAACTCCAGTCCCGTCACCAGATCATGGCACTCAGTGCCACGGCCAAGCTCACCTGAAAAACCTCCAGGGATGGGGAATCCACCCCCTCTCTGGGCAGCCCATTCCAATGCCTGAGCACTCTCTCTGCAAAGAAGTTTTTCTGCTCTCCAACTTCAATTTGCCCTGGCAGAGCTTGAGCCCGTGCCCCCTTTTCCTATTGCTGAGTGCCTGGGAGCAGCAAGAGGCAGCAAGAGGCAGCAAGAGGCAGCAAGAGGCAGCAAGAGGCAGCAAGAGGCAGCAAGAGGCAGCAAGAGGCAGCAAGAGGCAGCAAGAGGCAGCAATGCAGAAACCCAGAATCTTTTTTTTCTTCTCATAACATCCTGAATGTGTAACTAACACGTTTGTGGAACAGGAGAAGGCGCTTTGAGAGCTCCTGTCCTTCTGCAAACAAATGGGAAGCAGGGAGTGGATGAAAGCAAGTGGTGTCATTGCTGAGGCTCTGCAGAGTCGCTCACTTCAGGCACACAGGGAACAGCTCCCACCCTCACATGCAGGGATCCCAAAGGCAGGAGCACAAGGAAGATCAGATGTAAGATCAAAATTATCTCAAATCTCAGTACTCCAAAACATAAATCCCAAACTTTTCAACAATATACATTTAACATGTGATGCTAAAGGCACAGAGAAAGTTTAGAGACTTTCAGCTGGGCTGAAACTGAACTTGCTCTCTCACTCCCACTTTCAAAGGGAAGACTGCTCTGTCTTTCCGGAATATTAAAGGAGATTCCCTAACAGCAGAAAAACAACAGGAGTAAATCACTATTATTTCATGCCAGGCCTATTTCTACCTTGGAAACTTGTTATTAACCCTACACCACACAAGTGTAGCACAGCAGCTCCTCATCACAAGAGATCAAACCCTACAAAGATACATCAATATGATCCACAGGCAGCTTAAATACCAGCACTTAAAATAGGAGTTATTTGATTCTCCAACTTGAATCTCCCTGGATAAATACACATGTTTTCTTTCAAAGACACTGTATTACCAGGAATAAGCCAGCAAGTTTTAACTTGCCTGAAGACAACATTCTTTCTACAAGTATTTTTGTCTGAAAACCTAGGAAAGCAGTAATTCCCTCAGAAATAATATGCAACTACTATATATCACCATTGCTAGATTTATATTTTGTCATTATTTTTTTTAATATTTCTGTAACTGTTAAGTGATACTGAATTAAAGTAGTTCCACTGAAAGTTAAAACCAGGCAAATGGGGTTTTATTCTCACGTTAACAAAACAATTTTAACCAGGAAAGGCTACTTGATTTCATTTTGATCTCTATGGGATTTAATTACTTTTAAAAGAGAGAAAGAAAGAAGCTGCTCAAGGTTAAAAGACCTTTTGGAAACTTTAAATAAGAAAGAAATCCAAGCAAAGCAAAAGTTGAATTCATTTATCCTGATTAGCACCGACAAATTTTCATGAAGGTTTCCTCCTTGTGCCAATTTCTAAATTTCCTTTCCACAAAAGGGCAAGAGGAACTGAGTGGTAATTTTAGGATTTGTTATGCTTTAATTATAGACCTGCATGTTTTATTTTGATCCAACAATGGCAGAAGGAGCTGGGACAATTACTAGGCACACAAATGTGTTTTAGGCCGGGGGGGGAAAGGGTGTCAGAGAACTTCACAGAACCATAGAATGGATTGGGTTGGAAAAGACCTCCAAGATCATCAAGTCCAACCCTTGGGCCAACTCCAATCCCTTTACCAGATCATGGCACTCAGTGCCACGGCCAAGCTCAGCTGAAAAACCTCCAGGGATGGGGAATCCACCCCCTCTCTGGGCAGCCCATTCCAATGCCTCAGCACTCTCTCTGAAAAGAATTTGTTTCTGCTCTCCAACTTCAACTCCCCCTGGCAGAGCTTGAGCCCGTGCCCCCTTGTCCTATTGCTGAGTGCCTGGGAGAAGAGACCAACCCCCACCTGGCCACAACTTCCCTTCAGGCAGTTCCAGACACTGCTGAGGTCACCTCTCAGCCTCCTCTTCTCCAGCACAAACACCCCCAGCTCCCTCAGCCTCTCCCCACAGCACTTGTGCTCCACTCCCTTCTCCAGCCTCGTTGCTCTTCTCTGGCCCCGCTCCAGCCCCTCAATCTCTTGCCTCAACTCAGGGGCCCACAACTCAACACAACACTCAAGGTGTGGCCTCCCCAAGGCAGAGTCCAGGGGAAGGATCACTGCCCTGGGCCTGCTGGCCACACTAGTTTTGGTACTTGCCTCTTTCCTCTCCACAGCTGGCACACTCCTGCATTTTTCCTAGGCTGGGACTCTGAACTTGTTCCCCACAAATCAACCCTCCCCATGGCACTGGGGCCACACCTTTCCTTCCCACTCCTTAACCAACCTGCATTCCCAGTGATCCAGCAGCAATGCCAGCCCAGGCAGGACCTGCACCCACCATCCCATCCTGGCCCATCCCTGCCTTTCCAAAAGGAGCTGTCCCACTGGATTCTGGAGGAATACAAGCATGGCTACCCACACCTTGCTGAGACAGCTTTTCTAAGCACAGGCATAAGGAACTACAGCAGAAACAGCCTCCAGCCCTCTCCTCTCCTTCACTTCTTTTGGCTGTTCTACTGAGCCTGGGTGAGCAAAAAGTGCCTCCCACAGAGCAGCAACAGGATGGAACTGCACAGGGAGACAAAGATGAAGGGCTGAGGCCATAAATTCCCCATTACAAACACTGGGAGACTCCAAGTTTCCCCAAAGGAGCTTCCCCTCCAATCCCTCTCGATAAGAATTAGCCCATTTCCCTTCTCCTGCACCCTCCCACAGCTCCACAAGCAGCTCAGGGACCAGCACAGAGCACACCAAGTTTTTCCTTAACAAGAATTCCAGGCTGCCTCTTGTTCCAGACAACCTGAAAATGGAACTCTCCTCTGCCCCACTAAAATGTCCACAACAAACTGATTTCAAATAATAAAACAAACTAGGAAAAAAATACATTTCAGAACACTCATTCCTGAGACCATCCTGCTCACATGTGGATCTACAGGGCACTCCTGGAGCTCTCCAGATGTTCATCTGACCAACACATGTGGAAGGAACAGCCCTACACTTCCAAATACCTCTCAGTGACAGCAATCCTGGGACAACCTGCATTATGAAACCTCCTGGGATAATTAGCTCAGTTGATAGCACCATTCCTTGCAAACAAGGGAGTGGTGCTGGCACAGGCCATGGGCACCGTAATTACCAAAGCCAGTTTCCTACAGATTTACATCAAACACTTGAGGACTTTGGTATATAATGAACTGCAAACTCCAATTAAGCTTTTCCCATGGTTGGGATGTAATGAAGGCCTCTCCTCCACATGGATTCGTGGCTGTCTGGAGAGCAAGACCACACATGCTCCCTCCCTCCCACAGTCCACTGTGGTAAGTTCCTATTTTCTACAAGTCTTGTACTACTTGTACTACTACTACAAGTACTTGACTAGCTCAGAGATCCCCAACAAGCTTTGAACTATTTGTCAGATGGCTTGTTACACATTTTTTTGGTTTACATTTATTTGGGGCTTTTTTAAAAAAAGGAATCAGCCCTAGACAGAGTAAACAAGATCTCTGATATTTGGGACAAGAGCTCTAAATCTTGACCCACACCTTCAAAAGCTCATTTTGCCTCCAGGAAGTTATCCTGAAAATTAAGGTGAATGGACATGACACAGAAAGTGCTGCATGGAGCTAATCTTTTTCACAACAGTATCAAAATACAATCGTAACACTTAAATACTTTCCATACTTATGCAACCTACCTCCTAAAAGACTACAAGCTGAACAACTCCTAGTTTTCACAGGTAACACAGCCCTTGGACAAAAGGGAGTAATTTTACTTTGCTTTCCTTGCCTATTCCCAGCAGATCTACTGCACACCTTCTCATTTTTACATGAAAACCATCCTGTTTCAGACCGTACTGTGAACAGATGACATGCCACAGTTCAGCTGGTACCACAGCTCTGCTGAGTCAGACAGCACATCTTTGCTTACCAAACAATAAAGCAGCAGAAGTGAAGGTAGACTTGAGAGAATTTTCCTTTTTAAGTACATTCTGATCCCATAATTGGTATAATCCTGTAGTACATACTCCACACATACCAAAATTCAGTTTGTGCTCACAATGTATTTTTACCATCCCTGAACCAGTGGTCCAACACCACTGCCAAAAGCAGCAGTCCCACATTTCATTTGTTACTTTGCTCCTGCTACTTCTCTCCCTGGTTCACATGAAGAGAAAGCAAAACTAGATTTATGCTCTCAGTGTAGTTTTAAAGCACATAAAGCCACAGAAGCACTTGTATCAGGAACATGAGAAAACAGCACAAAGGGCAGGAGAGACACCTTTGGAAGTCCTGTGAGTCCACAGCTATCATGGCATCTACAACATTAGAGACATTATTCACCTCTGCAATACCCCAGAGCTTCTCAAGGCTCTACACAAGTCCTGACTAACTGGAAAACCCTCTTCTTGTGAAGCATTCAACACTTAATTCCTTGAACACACATTAAAAGGGAAAAAGCCACAGGCTTATAGCAAAATGCAGAAAGGTTCAACATGTGCAACAAAATAAGTGACCTTGTGTCTCCTTTCATGCAACACCACTGCCAGTACTTCATGGTCTTTACACACACCCTGTCCCCTTGTACCAGACTGAACAATTCATTTTGTATCTAGAACTGATGCACTATTTCAGCAAAATAACTGCAATGGTTATGGATTTTCCAATTTTCAAAAAAAGGATAGAATTATTTCAAATACGTTTTTCTGCATCAGAGCTTCAGAAAACAAGCAGTTGCTGTCTGCCAGTTATCTGAGAACTCCAGTGAAACAGAACAGTGAAGTTATTCTCAAACTTAATCTCATGGGGAAGAGCTGCCAAATAGGAAGAGCAAAGCTAAGTAGTGTTTTTGTACCACCAGGATACCACTGGTTCATTTCCTCCTTTGAACTCTGTTCTCTGTGCTGTGTATCAGTGTCATGAGCATTAACTCAGTATGAATTTCAGCCTAAGCTTGTCTCCAGCTTATTACATGGATCAGTGTCTGCCTCACAGGCACCTCCACCACCAGAGGTATTCATAGAATCCTAGAATGGATTGGGTTGGAAAAGACCTCCGAAATCATCAAGTCCAACCCTTGGGCCAACTCCAGTCCCGTCACCAGATCATGGCACTCAGTGCCACGGCCAAGCTCACCTTAAAAACCTCCAGGGATGGGGAATCCACCCCCTCTCTGGGCAGCCCATTCCAATCCCTGAGCACTCTCTCTGGAAAGAAATTTTTTTTTGCTCTCCAAGTTCAATTTCCCCTGGCAGAGCTTGAGCCCCCCCGTGCCCCCTTGTCCTATTGCTGAGTGCCTGGGAGAAGAGAACAACCCCCACCTGGCCACAACTTCCCTTCAGGCACTTCCAGACAGTGCTGAGGTCATCTCTCAGCCTCCTCTTCTCCAGCACAAACACCCCCAGCTCCCTCAGCCTCTCCCCACAGCACTTGTTCTCCACTCCCTTCTCCAGCCTTGTTGCTCTTCTCTGGCCCTGCTCCAGCCCCTCAATCTCTTGCCTCAACTCAGGGGCCCAGAACTCAACACAACACTCAAGGTGTGGCCTCCCCAGGGCAAAGTCCAGGGGAAGGCTCACTGCCCTGGGCCTGCTGGCCACACTAGTTTTCATACTCCTGTTCCTGTCAGCAACTTTTGGCAGTGACCATAAGAACTGCTTCTTGAAAAATGGAGTGCTACAGATGACTACAACAGATTACAACAAACACTCTGAATGTTGAATTTTGTTGGAGCTCGGAAAGATTCTGTTATCCTTGTCATCATTCCCTGCTACTAAACAAGCCCAGACTGACCAAAGGTTCCCTTCTGTCTCCCCAACGTGTCCTTTCCCCATTACACCACACGCATCTCTGGCAAGACATACAGCTGCTTCCTGACCACACAGGGACACAAAGCACAGCCAGACAGAACCTGGAATCACCTTGCCCATCCCCAGCTCCACTCCATCCAACACTTCTGGAAGATCCAAGCCTCCACCCCACCATGTTTCACCATCTTTAGAGTTAAAACTTTCCCCTTGCACACAACAAGGGAGATTCAGTTCAAAGCAAGTCTCCCACACTTCTGCCAAATCCACCCAAGTGCTTAAACAACCTGTTCTCTCCTCCTTTTCACAGCAGGCTCATGTGCTACAAGATTTAATTCCCACCCAAATTTTCTTTTCCTCTGAAGGAAAACATTGTAATGAGCTACAGCAGCAAACTAAAGTAGTATTAAGCAGAGGTTTTGTTACTATAATAACTACAGCAATAAGCAACTCATGGGTAAGCAAAGGGCTTCCATCCTTTGATTAGGAAAAGCTAATGATTCAAGACCTTTGGTTTACGCAGCCTTGGAGAAAGTCCTGAATGAAAGACAGTCCCACCTCAGACTCTGCTGGCTAAGACATCTCTGTAGGCACAAACACTTCCTCATCACTACCAGTTGTACAGCTTAGTAAAGCCCATCTTCCTGCAGAGCAAGAAAATCCAAACCAGCAAGTTCCAAAGTCCCAAATAATCTCATCTCTTTCCCCAATTAAGAGCAATGTTTTTGCATCTGTGAACTTGATTATCCCCGAGAAAGGTAAGTTGGAGTCATTAATTGTTGTTGCTGTAATCAGTTTGGGGTGGGGTTTTTTTTGTTTTTGAGACAAGTTTTGTTCTTACAACTTGCATCTGTGAAATCATTTTACTATCATAAAGCATTTTAGGAAGCATTCCCTTCTCCAGTACTTTTGGAATACTCACTGGCAGAGTGATCAGTGCTGTGAGTTCACCACAAGCCTTCTCGTCCTTCAGAACTGCCTGCCTAGTTTAGTGCTAGCTGTGCAGCCCAAAAGCCTTCAAAGAGGCTGGGGGGGATTCAGTGAAATGAAGTCTGACCCCACAAACCCAGATTTTCCAGAGATAAGGCTGATTTGCATCACAGGCTCATGATTAGAGGTTAATTATTTTTTTTTAGCTACCCTTCCAAAGTTGCTCCTGCTCCCATCAGGAACCCAGCAGTCCCAAGCTCTGTGTGCCACACTCAAGAGCTTTTATGTTCACACACAGCTGGTGCTTCCTGATCAGAATCACAAGTGTGGATCAGCTGAACACACAGCTAAAAGCTTAGGTGCACCCTGAAAAAGCCAACAAGCAAATCTTTCAGAGGCACCTCCAGTAGATCAGATAAGCTGGAACCTACTTTCTCCCCTTCACGAGGTGTACAAATTAAGGAGAACCTTATCTACTGACAACACCACAAGAAGTCACATGTGCAGGAGCTGGGGCTCAACAGGGTGACCTTAATTTTTCCCTGGTGATCTGGAACAGAAGTGGTGGCTCTCCTGGTTTGTGGGGGAAAAGTCTATTTCTGGCTGCTCCTCCTGTCCCCCCTGAAAGGATCTGGTACACTAAAGATCAGGTTAATGCACAGTCTGCCTTTTAAACTGTTCCACTCCACAAGTTCCCTCCACCATCAGCAGGACTATCCTGCTTCTGTAACGTAAAGGTAATTAAAAAAAAATTAAGATTTTTTTCAGTAAGATTATTTATAGAAAATACAGCTGACTGAACCTCATGCATGTTTAGCTCACGTAGTACAGGCACTTCAAGAAAACAGGCACCTGATCTATATTAACTTCACCCTACACAGAAAGCTAAAGGATGTTATTTGGCTTGTAAATACCAAATGGATTGTGCAAGAACTGCTTTTAATCAGCTTTATTTACACTACACATCAAGTTTACTTCAAAATTCCTAAACCTCTCCGCTACCTTGATACTCTCCCCCTCACTGACATGGAGGGAAAGAAATTAGAGAGTAAGAAAACACAGAAGAAGCAGAAGGGACCAGTGCCCAAGTGAAGGGCACAGGTGTCAGGGCTTTATTACTCCAACTACTTGTAACAAGTGACAGAGATCCAGCCAAGAGTACAAACCAGCTGGTATTTCCTCTGAGATGAGAAGAGCTTCCTATAAAAAATTCTTATAAATCTCTTTGATTTTTCTCAGAAAGTGGTTTGTACTTGCCCAGATTGTTTTCCTGAAAAATACTTTGTTACTTCTGCTTTTTGTGAAAGCAAAGGCAGTTGTATGAGCAGCAAAAGAGTTTGATTTAAAAGCTGATACTCCAGAAAACTAAAGGAGGATGCTGATACAGACTACTAGAGCTTTCATTAAAGCAGTCAAACAACCTTAACAGTTGCAAACAATTTAATAGCTCAAAGCCTCTGCAGACAGCCCAGTTAAGCATTAAAGTCAGAGAAAGGGATAACTGCAGTCTCACAACAGAGTTCTCAGAAGTCATCCATAACCATGATATTAGTAAGGGAAAAGAAAGGTAGCAACTTTAACAGGAAAAAAAAACACATTTAAGATACTATTACACCAACTCCAATATAAGTAACATGCCAGCAGAGCACCAGAATGCAAGAGGGTTTTTTGCCTTTTACAAAGCAAAGGGTAAGGGAACCTCTTCTTTCATATAATGACTTCCTTAACAATCCTTATTTCCAACATTTTCCTGCTCCCCCCAGCATTCATTTAACAAGGAGGCAATTTTATTCAGTGCTTTAAGCCCATCTCTAAAGCTGTCAGCTAAAACCATTCACCGCTGCATAAAACCAGCAATGTTAGTGCACAGCAAAATACAGGGCATAAACTAATCAAGTTCATTTCAAAGCATGCTTTTTATTCCAGCTGAAAGAGCACAAGAGGTGGGCAAAGCACCACGTTTAGAGAATCCTCTTTCCAACCCCAAACCTCTCCTAGTACAGAGGAAATGCTGCTTGTCTGAGAATGATCTCTAATCTAGCCAAATGCCACTGGAATTGTTTGATACAGCATTTGGATAAATTAAATACAGGCAGTTACAGTAGGAAGTGAGATCCCACTTTTACTGCATTCAGAATAAGTTGGATAAACACAAAATCCATTTCAATGGGAAGTATTGAGCGTTGTGTTCAGTTCTGGGCCCCTCAGTTGAGGGAAGAGATTGAGGGGCTGGTGCAGGGCCAGAGAAGAGCAACGAGGCTGGAGAAGGGAGTGGAGCACAAGTGCTGTGGGGAGAGGCTGAGGGAGCTGGGGGTGTTTGTGCTGGAGAAGAGGAGGCTGAGAGGTGACCTCAGCACTGTCTGGAACTGCCTGAAGGGAAGTTGTGGCCAGGTGGGGGTTGGTCTCTTCTCCCAGGCACTCAGCAATAGGACAAGGGGGCACGGGGGGCTCAAGCTCTGCCAGGGGAAATTGAAGTTGGAGAGCAGAAACAAATTCTTTGCAGAGAGAGTGCTGAGGGATTGGAATGGGCTGCCCAGAGAGGGGGTGGATTCCCCATCCCTGGAGGTTTTTAAGGTGAGCTTGGCCGTGGCACTGAGTGCCATGATCTGGTAAAGGGACTGGAGTTGGCCCAAGGGTTGGACTTGATGATCTTGGAGGTCTTTTCCAACCCAACCCATTCTATGATTCTATTCTATACTATGCACAGCTGGGTTTTGATGCACAGGAGAAAGAAGTGACAGAGCAAAGCTGACCTCAAACACCAGAGGCTTTGAACCACACAGCTCTGTATGGAAACAATTTACAACCTGCTCTTAAATGCCAGATCAAAAAAAAAGGCTGCAAGTATCAAAATTAAGACAAATCACACTTCATAACACACAAGGGAACAAGAGATCTCAAAAACCACCTTCCCTGATATCCTAAATGTGCTCCCAACCTATTTCTGCTTCACATATGCTGGAAGGTGCACAAGTAAGCTACTCAAATTGTAGCCTGAGGAATGAATAGCAATAACACCATGTTACATCTGAAACTTCACTACATTAAACATTATGGGAGAAACTACATTTCATTTAGAGGACCATTGAAAATAAAAGCACAACCCCAACAAATCCCTTTGTAAGAAATCAAATGCTTTCCCTAAAACCCTATCAAGGACTATTTGACAGTTCACATTTTCATTAGAAAAGGTGATAGCTTTCTTATAACTTCGGTTCTCCTTCAAATACAAGCAGTTGCAATGTCATTTCTGTGATTCCCCAGGCAAGAAGTTCCAGGATGTCTGTTACTTACAGCTTTTTCAAACACTCAAGCATGACAAGAACCTTCTTAGCTCGGTTTCTGTATCATTTAGCACAGAGGAAGATATAAAATTTGCATCCATTTTGTGAATATATGTGATCTCACCAGAAGTGTATTGAATAGAAAGTGAAGCTCTCAACTGCTGCATCCTGACCTGCAACATCTGAGTGAAATAGTATCAGTTTTAACATTCCTTTTAGTTTCCCAGGGGAAAGACACCCTTACAAAGGCACCACTCCCCATTCAACCCCAAGTGTTCAACAAATGTTTGCCTCAGAAACAGAAAAGAAATAACCTGGTTTCCTCTGTAGCCCTTGCAAGCACTGCTGGCCTCTGAACACAGCACCTTCCTCAGCATCAGGACAAGGGGGCACGGGCTCAAGCTCTGCCAGGGGAAATTGAAGTTGGAGAGCAGAAAAAAATCTTTCCAGAGAGAGTGCTTAGGCATTGGAATGGGCTGCCCAGAGAGGGGGTGGATTCCCCATCCCTGGAGGTTTTTAAGGTGAGCTTGGCCGTGGCACTGAGTGCCATGATCTGGTGACGGGACTGGAGTTGGCCCAAGGGTTGGACTTGATGCTCTTGGAGGTCTTTTCCAACCCAATCCATTCTATGATTCTATAACTATAGGTGGAAAGTCACCTTCATTTAAGTAAACCCAAGACTGTTTACAATCACTTGCACAGGCTCCACTTTGTTCATGCACAATTCAGAATGGACACAGGAGGGTGGAGAACATCCCTTTGTACATCTGGTTTCAATGAGTAAGTTGCTGTTTTTACAAAAGAATACACTTACTTTCTGGATATTAAAGAGCATCATACATTCTCCTCTCTTTCAGTTTAAGTCAACTAAGTGTTTTGCTCTCTTGACTTAGGCATGACAAACCCATCCCCAGCTATCACTGATGCTGCATCATCAGCCACTGCTACACGGCACCAGCAGTCAGAGGTGAATAATCCACTGCACGGCCTGCTCTGAGCACAGTTAGAGAGGGTAAGCAAAGAGAAAACACCACAGAGATTCCCTTTCTGCCTTCTGGTACCCAGCAAGATCCAGAGGCTGAAAGTTTGCAGATGCAGGTTGTTTCAGAGGGGTCCTGCACTGCCCTCCTGCTGGACCAGATGTCCCAGCCTGGCTGGGAATCCTGCCCTGGTCACATTCAGCAGGCATTACTGAGTGGGAGTTGTCAGAGGTTCCTGCTTTTAGTTCTTATTTCCCAAACAATACAAAGAAAAAAGAATGGGCATTCCCTGAGGCAGATATAGAAATAAAAGCAGTGAGACAAAGAACACACACACGAGGCAATGCAGCATTACACCTACAGCAGCTTTTGCAAGGAAGTCAAACAGCACCTGCTCTTGGGTAACAAGTGTGTTCTGTGCCTTAAAACCTACCCAGGATAAATTATTCTTCATGCCTAGTTTTCAAAACTACCTGAAACCTACTGGATCAGTGTGTGTACCATAAGCAGAGTCATCACAGCACTGCTGAAGCTGTGGGGTTTTCTTCAAAAAAGTCTTAATAACCCAGAAATTAACAGTGCAGCAGAGCAGAGAACTAGACTCCAATGTATCTTTTTCAGACTAAAAACCCTCTGACAGCTTACTAACTCACAGCAACCTTGGGTGTTTGCTTTTATCATAATCCATAACAAAGTTAATCAGACATCTCCAGCCAGGAAAAGATTTTTGCAAGGCTGTGAAGTGTTTACTGATGATCAGCAAAATGAATTCTGATCTATACAGCTTTATGACAGCAAAGTCTTACAGTTTCTCACTTTTACCCACAGAATTTGGAGGGTTTTCTTCCCTTGAGAGGGCTTGCCAAAATGTTACATCAAATAAACATTGATCCTTTAGAGGTCTCAGAACACCTCCACAGATACTTAAGAATTATGAGGTATCTGAATGCACAAACTAAGAATGAAGTCACAGAAGTAATGAATTCCTTTTTGTTTTTTTAATTTCTAAATGCTCAGAGATGCTGCTCTGTGGCAGAATCTCACTACACAGCTCCTTGCAGTGGCTGCCTGAACAGCAGACCCTGCACTGCTGTTGGCTGCAAATGGGAAGGCACGTCCTCAGTGATGCAGCAAGACATGGTTTTATGCAGGACAACCACACAGGGCTGTGTTTACACACAGATCACAGAATCATAGAACGGATCGGGTTGGAAAAGCCCTCCGAGATCATCAAGTCCAACCCTTGGGCCAACTCCACTCCCTTTACCACACCATGGCACTCAGTGCCACTTCCAATCTCACCTTAAAAACCTCCAGGGATGGGGAATCCACCCCCTCTCTGGGCAGCCCATTCCAATGCCTCAGCACTCTCTCTGCAAAGAATTTGTTTCTGATCTCCAACTTCAATTTCCCCTGGCAGAGCTTGAGCCCCCCGTGCCCCCTTGTCCTATTGCTGAGTGCCTGGGAGAAGAGACCAACCCCCACCTGGCCACAACTTCCCTTCAGGTAGTTCCAGACAGTGCTGAGGTCACCTCTCAGCCTCCTCTTCTCCAGCACAAACACCCCCAGCTCCCTCAGCCTCTCCCCACAGCACTTGTGCTCCACTCCCTTCTCCAGCCTCGTTGCTCTTCTCTGGACCCACTCCTGGGAAGGCACATCCTCAGTGATGCAGCAAGACATGGTTTTATGCAGGACAACCACACAGGGCTGTGTTTACACACAGATACCACCACTGAAGGCTCTACAGCAGCTGAGTTTCTTGGAGGACCAGATTTCTGACTTATTTGCAGGGCTACTGCAGCCCTGCCTACTCCTGGTTACACTCTGCAAACGGGAGTTTCATTCCAACAGATATTAGTAATGCACACAAGTGGCACAATGGCTTGGGGAACAGAAAACAAGCTTAAAACCACAGATAGCTTTCCCTTAATTTTTTTCCCTTTGGAAATGCAGCTCTTTCTTTGCCAATATCCACAAAGACAGTCAGCATACTATCACTATTTTTGTTCACTAGCTTTCAAAAAAACAAGCCACCCCATATGTTTCCCTCTATTTGTCTAGATTCCTTTGATTTTAAAGGCAGGGATGCCCTATGGGGCAAACCAGACCAAGAAAAGAGAGGATCTGTTTAAAGCAATGTTTCCCAAAGCACAGGCTGCAATTTCAAACAGCATTACAGGACTTAGAAGTAGCATTTGCAAGCCAAATGGAAATTCAGCTGTAGAAATAAAGCTCATGAGTCCCAGACTGAAATTGGAAGTGCATTGCCCAGCAAAGCATGACTGAAGGAGCCAGTTCAGAGACACAGAAATCAAGTAATTGATTGCAGCTGCCTGGCTCCAGAGATTCCCTTCTGCCCTCAAGTTTTTATGTTCTGACATCACTCTCCATAAGGGCACCTTGGCCATGCCGCACTGTTTGCAGCTGAACACGGCAGCGGGACAATGCTAAGGAGTTCTGCATCCCACTGCAGTGCAGGAGGATAGGCTTGGGTTATGTCCATACCTGTGTATCTCCTTTCTATGTGGGTTTTCCAGATACCCAACTTGTTACTTGTCTTCCCTCACCCACCTAAAGGTTCTGCACACACGTTTCAGAATACAAACTGCACATCCCCTTGCTGCTCTGTCAATTTGGCATTATACCCACAGGAATATCTGTAAGGGTCTCCCACAGTTGTTTTACTTTCCTCCTACAGCTCTACCAAAACCAAATGAAAGAGTACCTGTAGGGTTTGCTTCTATTAAGTAGAAATCTCTCAGACTCTGGCACCTTGAGGGGGAGCAAAACATAAGAACGAAGTCCAGAAACAATCACACCCCATCAGTCTGTTTCAGTACCTTTGTAAAACTCAGACTGAAACTTCTGGACCTGCCCTTTACAGAAGAACAAGCCTGAAGTCCATGGGAGAGGCATTCACTCAACAAATCCCAAACTTCTCCTTTAAGAGTTTTTGCCAACTCCAGTCCCTTTACCAGATCATGGCACTCAGTGCCACAGCCAGTCTCAGTTTTTGCTCCACTAGGTTATTTTACAACCACTTGGAAAGGGAGATCTTCCACATCCAGAAAGTTGAATGTCTGAGTAACACAGAATACCAGTCTTAGTTCTGAAATGAGCTCATTCATGAGGCAAAAGTACGAGCATGCTACACTACATGGGACACCGTCTGCAATTCCCAAAACAGTTTCCGGTTGTGTTCAGAATGACTCCAAAAAGCTGGCTTTCCAAGAAAAGCAGACACTTGGAGTTATTCTTCTGTGACATCTTTTTCTACTGAAAAGGCAGAGATAGAATCATAGAATCGATTGGGTTGGAAAAGACCTCTGAGATCATCAAGTCCAACCCTTGGGCCAACTCCAGTCCCTTTACCACATCATGGCACTCGGTGCCACGGCCAAGCTCACCTTAAAAACTTCTGGGATGGGGAATCCTCCACCTTTCTGGGCAGCCCATTCCAATGCCTGAGCACTCTCTCTGCAAACAATTTGTTTCTCATCTCCAACTTCAATTTCCCTTGGCAGAGCTTGAGCCCCCCGTGCCCCCTTGTCCTATTGCTGAGTGCCTGGGAGAAGAGACCAACCCCCACCTGGCCACAACTTCCCTGATGTGGCACTTCCAGACAGTGCTGAGGTCACCTCTCAGCCTCCTCTTCTCCAGCACAAACACCCCCAGCTCCCTCAGCCTCTCCCCACAGCACTTGTGCTCCACTCCCTTCTCCAGCCTCGTTGCTCTTCTCTGGCCCCGCTCCAGCCCCTCAATCTCTTGCCTCAACTCAGGGGCCCACAACTCAACACAACACTCAAGGTGTGGCCTCCCCAAGGCAGAGGCCAGGGGAAGGCTCACTGCCCTGGGCCTGCTGGCCACGCTACTTTGCATCCAGGCCAGGAGCCCATTGGCCTTCTTGGCCACCTGGGCACACTCTTGGCTCCTGTTGAGCTTCCTGTCCCTCAGTCCCCCCAGGTCCCTTTCTGCCTGGCTGCTCTCCAGCCACTCTGTGCCCAGCCTGGAGCACTGCAGGGGGTTGGTGTGGCCAAAGGGCAGGACCTGGCACTGAAATGATGAACTGATGCAAAGCCAAAGCACAGATCAGCACCATCCCCATGCCTAAGTGCTCCATGAAGGCCACTTAGGACTCCTCCAGTATCCCACTCCCAACCATAGCAGTTTTCATCCCAAGGCACTGTGTTCATACACTGCTATTCATACAACACAAGGAACATTCACTACACTGAAGTTTTCTGCTTCACAAACACCTGTGAGAGACCTCACGGTGTGGCCCAGGCTGCTCCTGGGGATTACAACACTCTTGTACACCCAAACCTACATTCACCCCTCAGTTACTGGGGGTAGCAGAATCATTGTGTCCTTCCCCATTCACTCCAAGTTGACATCCCACCACTGTTATTACTACTGCAGGCAGTGGAGGTGAAGCAATAGCAGTGACAAGCAGAACAATCAAAAAACAAGGAGTTTGATAAGCCAGAGAACCAGCAAAGCATGATTTCCTCTGGGTACATGTCTTACAGTTGGATTCCTTCTTTGTCTACTGAGGTGACAGCTCCAGCTGAAGCTTTTTCTCAAAGGTAAGAATCAGTCACATGCATTTCCTGCTGTCTAGTGAGGTGGAGCTCATTCATCTTACAGCCTCTCCTCAACAGAGCTCAAACAGCATCAGGAGGGTTTGGAATAAAATCAGTGACATACTTCAATCCCAGTTACAGAGGACAACCTCACCTGTCACTACATCTTCATAATATCATAGAATGGATTGGGTTGGAAAAGACCTCCCAGATCATCAAGTCCAACAACCCTTGCTCCAACTCCACTCCCTTTACCAGATCATGGCACTCAGTGCCACGGCCAAGCTCACCTTAAAAACCTCCAGGGATGGGGAATCCACCCCCTCTCTGGGCAGCCCATTCCAATCCCTCAGCACTCTCTCTGCAAAGAATTTGTTTCTGCTCTCCAACTTCAATTTCCCCTGGCAGAGCTTGAGCCCCCCGTGCCCCCTTGTCCTATTGCTGAGTGCCTGGGAGAAGAGACCAACTCCCACCTGGCTAGAACTTCATTTAAGTAAACCCAAGACTGTTTACAATCACTTGCACAGGCTCCACTTTGTTCATGCACAATTCAGAATGGACACAGGAGGGTGGAGAACATCCCTTTGTACATCTGGTTTCAATGAGTAAGTTGCTGTTTTTACAAAAGAATACACTTACTTTCTGGATATTAAAGAACATCATACATTCCCCTCTCTTTCAGTTTAAGTCAACTAAGTGTTTTGCTCTCTTGACTTAGGCATGACAGACCCATCTCCAACTCATTTCTCAACCTCTGCACAGCACAGAGCACCCCACCTCTAGCACCTGACATATTCATAACCAACTTCATTAGCTCACAGAACTGAGACAGCTGTTTTTTCCCAACTGTCATCTCTGCCCAAAGCCTAAAAATCAGCCCATACTCCTCCTGGCCTGGGTCTGAGTGCAGTCTGAACTGGAACCCAGCCAATCCCAAAGCCTGTTCCTTCCTTCCCTCTACTGACTATGGAATGTTCAGGGGTGAAAGAGCAAACCACTTTTACCTCAAAGATCTGCTTACCCTTTAGCAAAGTATTATTTTACAATTGTTCTCTTTATGCTGAGAGATTTTCTAGCAGGTAAAGCCACAATATAAGCCAGTCTCCTCCAAGGAGATGAAGGTGCAAACCAGCAATGCATGACCAGAGGCCAATCCTGAACTGAAAGTCACATTGCACATAATAAACCAGGAGGGTACACTGAGCTTGACTTAGATCCTGCTAATCACTTAAACCCCAGCTTTGCTTACAGATGGAACTGTACTTTATGTAGTCCTTCTCCATCCCTTTATGTAAAACTGTTTGCTGTATTATACCAGTCTCTGCATGCTGGAAACTCAAAACTTGCAATAAAACTAAATATATGGCACTCCAGTATTGCAGTTGGAAGTGGGATTGTGCAAGCAAAGAGATAAGGCACAGCTGAGCCAGCAATGTAACCACAGCATTTTGTGCTCAAACACTGAAAGTAAGGCACAAAACACAAGTCAAAAGTTAAAGCTCTTTTGCTCTGACAGCAAGCAGACCGTGAAAACACCAAAAACACAGCTTATTTATCTTTCATGGGCAAAAGAAGGAACATACCCAGAGCTTTTGGGAAAGCTCTAGCACAGCCTTTCAATGGGTGCAGGGACTCACTACCAAAAAGGGTTTGTTAAAAACATATTTGTGAAAATTATGGAAAAACATTGTAGTGCATACCCTCAAAAGAAGAGTAGCTTGCAGCCTCTACCCTGGCACCTTCAGCAAGACATCTCCGCCTAAGAAAAAAATCTGAGCACGGCCAGTGAGACTAAAACATCGCACCTTCCAAGAACACTGCCAGGAGAGGCACATCCCTGCAACCTTCACCAGCCCAAGGGCAACTGGCTCACCAGGGGTGTTCTCAGGCACCTCTGCTGTTTCAGAATTTTCATTCTTGCAGTGAAGACCAGCTAAAAGGAGCAAAAAACCACATGAGGCTTAAACATTTGGCTATTGCCAAACTTCCTTCTCCAGCTTTCACTCTGATGGAAGAAGTTACTGGGGTGCTTACATGCCCAGGTGGCCAACAGCGTGCCCAGGTGGCCAAGAAGGCCAATGGGATCCTGACCTGGATCCAAAGTAGCCTGGCCAGCAGGCCCAGGGCAGTGAGCCTTCCCCTGGCCTCTGCCTTGGGGAGGCCACACCTTGAGTGTTGTGTTGAGTTCTGGGCCCCTGAGTTGAGGCAAGAGATTGAGGGGCTGGAGCGGGGCCAAAGAAGAGCAACGAGGCTGGAGAAGGGAGTGGAGCACAAGTGCTGTGGGGAGAGGCTGAGGGAGCTAGGGGTGTTTGTGCTGGAGAAGAGGAGGCTGAGAGGTGACCTCAGCACTGTCTGGAACTCCCTGAAGGGAAGTTGTGGCCAGGTGGGGGTTGGTCTCTTCTCCCAGGCACTCAGCAATAGGACAAGGGGGCACGGGGGGCTCGAGCTCTGCCAGGGGAAATTGAAGTTGGAGATCAGAAAAAAATTCTTTGCAGAGAGAGTGCTCAGGCATTGGAATGGGCTGCCCAGAGAGGGGGTGGATTCCCCATCCCTGGAGGTTTTTAAGCTGAGCTTGGCCGTGGCACTGAGTGCCATGATCTGGTAAAGGGACTGGAGTTGGCCCAAGGGTTGGACTTGATGATCTCAGAGGTCTTTCCCAACCCAATCCATTCTATGATTCCTCAGAGATCTGCCCCAGGACCAAATCATTTCATTTCCTTCATTTGCTGATAGTTTTGGCAAAGTCCACCAAGGTATTGACAATCCATTTAATCAAACCTCCTGGCAGAGTCAGATGAAGGAATACCTATAGGAGCAAATCCTCTGTCTCCACTGCAGTCCTGCAGCAAAGCACTGCAGCCTCTCCCACCAGACACATGGGTGTGGAATGGCACATCTGCCCACAGCCCAGGACAGAAGGCCATGAACTGAAGTCATGAATCAAAACTTACTCCCCTAATGCATTGGGAAGCTACTCCAGCAAATTTCAATATTCAGAAAGCAATTCAAAGTGGGTATTACACATCTGTTAGCACAGAGGTAGGACAAGCACAAGGTAATGAATCCCATCTAGCCTGAAAGATTTCTCTTCAACATCAAAATGATTTTTAATCCAAGTATTGCGCTGCACAGCTATTTGCTCTCAGAGCTTGAACACGGAGTAGGAGGAAGGCAAGTTTTAAGTATAGCAACACTTTGGTTTATTAGTCAGTGTTCCATAAAAAACCAGTCACTCTGAGGCACTGAACCCTGCCACAGGGTGTGCCAGAATGCAGGAACCACGCAGCTCTCAGGATCTGTCAACAGCTTGGCCCTTCCTGTGAAAGGAGGACATACAAACACTGCTCCTGTTTCAAAGGCTGTGGCTCCACCATCACTAAAGCAGACAGCAACAATCAAACTGAATTCATCCTGTTGCACATGAAGAAATACAGCTGTGCTTATATCAGAGTTTCAGCCCATTAACTTCTGTGTCTAGACTAAACAGTGCTTTCACTCTCCTGAGGGCACGTGCTGGAGGGTTTGTACATTTGGTCTCCAGTTTATTTGTAATACTCAAGCAGGGATTTAACTCTTTATAGCTTCAATTTGTTTACTTTCATACAGTGACTGTCTTCACAGTCAGTACCACTTTGTCTTCATCCATGACATTCCCATGTTTTAAAAGGACACACCTCATAAGTTTCATAGAATCACAGAATGGATTGGGTTGGAAAAGACCTCCAAGATCATCAAGTCCAACCCTTGGGCCAACTCCACTCCCTTTACCAGATCATGGCACTCAGTGCCACAGCCAAGCTCACCTTAAAAACCTCCAGGGATGGGGAATCCACCCCCTCTCTGGGCAGCCCATTCCAATGCCTGAGCACTCTCTCTGCAAAGAAGTTTTTTCTGCTCTCCAACTTCAATTTCCCCTGGCAGAGCTTGAGCCCGTGCCCCCTTGTCCTATTGCTGAGTGCCTGGGAGAAGAGACCAACCCCCACCTGGCCACAACTTCCCTTCAGGCACTTCCAGACAGTGCTGAGGTCACCTCTGAGCCTCCTCTTCTCCAGCACAAACACCCCCAGCTCCCTCAGTTTGAAGCCTGTTGGTCAAGCCATTACTAAAGTCCTCCAGTTTGAAGAATAAAATTGCCTCGTGACAGTTTGGGAACTTACTGGATTGTAAAAGACAGCACACACTGGTGGGTGAAGAGTAATCTGAAAGCCTACTAAGCAAATCACTACAGTTCAATAAGTGTTTCAAAAGTTTAAAAAAAAGTTAAAGAAGTCTTTAAAGAAGTTTAATCAGAGAGAAAGACTCTGCAACACTTTGCCCTCAACTCCTTGAATGTAAAGAGGGAAAAAACCAGAATTTTGCAACAACGGGGATCAGCTAATATTACAATAATCAAGATGATGACCGTAATGCTTCTCTGCCTTCTCCTTTTAACTTGCTATGGGCCAGCTGTTCCTACCTTTTCCTGCCTGTCCCCATTCCTTTGGGCAATTTGCAGCACAGCAAACTGACACTTCACATTAGTATCTGTCTCACTGTGCAGCTGACAGCTTACACCTCTGTTAAATACAAGGAGTTGTCCCAGAGCAGTGTAGCTGTATCACCATTAATACAGGCAATAAATGACAGAAGGCCATTAGGTCTTTATTGACAAACACTTAATGAGGGCACACGTGGCCTCATTCCTAGCACAGGAAGCCTTCTGAGATTAGGAACAATCCACATTATCCATCCTCCTTGAGGCACACAAGTTGTACTTACAGTGACATCACTGAGCCTGAGTCCAGTACTAAAAAATACACTGTTAAAAGAGGGAAAAAACCCACCTAAGCAATTTTTTCTCCAGAAGCACCAAACAGCTTGCTTGCTTTCCACTCCCCACAGGAGGCACAGCCTGCTGTTGAGAGCAGCAATGCCTAATAGGTCCTTCAGCCATCAGCACCTTCATATCATGCCTCATCAAATAGAGCTCATCTCAAACCCACTTTGCTTCTAATACAACAAACTCTTCAGCATTGTGGATGTTGTCTGTATCCATTTTCACCACTGCTGTTCATAATGTTTCATCCAGATGACATTTCTGTTGTGAAACAGAGGAAAGCTTTTAGCTGAATTACTCTTTCTCCACGATGAGCCAAGAGCTGCTGTACCACCAGGCTGCACAGATGCTTCCCAGTGACCTCACAGGACTTCCAACACTGGGATATAAAGAACTGAACAAAGCATCAGTGCAAAACAGCTGATACTTGCTATTTTCAGGAACAGAGGTTATACTGATCAGAAAATGTAATTGTAGAAGCATTGGCTAAGTGTACACTATGCAAGTCCAGTGTCACCTTTTACACATACCATTCACAACTCAATCACACTAAAACTCCACGTCCTCGTGCCACACAGCCTCTCAGTAAAAACGTTCAAAGACTGAATATTTATATTACAACTGTTGTAGCTTCACTGTGCAGTTTCTTGCAAGGTCTGGGCCCCTCAGTTGAGGCAAGAGATTGAGGGGCTGGAGCAGGGCCAGAGAAGAGCAACGAGGCTGGAGAAGGGAGTGGAGCACAAGTGCTGTGGGGAGAGGCTGAGGGAGCTGGGGGTGTTTGTGCTGGAGAAGAGGAGGCTCAGAGGTGACCTCAGCACTGTCTAGAACTGCCTGAAGGGAAGTTATGGCCAGGTGGGGGTTGGTCTCTTCTCCCAGGCACTCAGCAATAGGACAAGGGGGCACGGGCTCAAGCTCTGCCAGGGGAAATTGAAGTTGGAGAACAGAAACAAATTCTTTGCAGAGAGAGTGCTCAGGCATTGGAATGGGCTGCCCAGAGAGGGGGTGGATTCCCCATCCCTGCAGGTTTTTAAGGTGAGCTTGGCCGTGGCACTGAGTGCCATGATCTGGTAAAGGGAGTGGAGTTGGCCCAAGGGTTGGACCTGATGATCTCGGAGGTCTTTTCCAACCCAATCAATTCTATGATTCTATGACTGCCTGCTTGTATCCTAAGCTCTGTTAGCTCTAGACAACAACTGCTGTTTGCAGGAAGGAAAGGGGAAATGTTTCTTTCCTAGTCCAATCCGAGTGCTGAACTCCCAACACCACAACACCTACCCCGACTTTACAAAAACACTACAAACAGTTTACTGCTTGCTGGCCTCTGTTTGGATTTAAACTATAAGCACAAGTACCCCATTACAGCCTTCAACACCACAGACACCCAGCCAGAGTATCTGCACAGGAGATGACATCACAAGGTTAAATGCACAACATCTGGCCACACAGAGAGGATGCAGATGCTGCACCACAGCTGGAGGCTGGGACAGCACTGGCCCAGCTACTCCCCTGCACTCAGGGCACACTGATCTGCTGCTTTGGAACCCCTGCTGCTCTGCACTGTACTCTTCGCTTAACATGAGGACCAAGACTATTCCAGGCTACCGAGTAATAGGATTAAAAGAGTCTAATCCCAGATGTTACTTACAGTTTGTCACACAAGTCACGAATTGGTCCCCCAAAGTATGTGAATGTCACTATGAACTCAAGCCCCAGGACTGATAGGCATAAAGTTACACCAGGATATGTCTAAAAACAAATATGATGCCAAGGTAAGAGGCATAAAACTCCGAACTGCATCTTGTCAAGGAGGAAACAAGCCATCTTAAGGAAAAGCAGGACCCCTTCAACATGCTATTAGCATATGCAGGTGACAAGTGAAAAATGCAAGGGCACCATTTAGTGATGACTTTATAAAACAAAGAAAACAAGCAGCTTTGCCTTAGAAATCTCTGGAAGCAGACATGCTCTCCATGCCAGCACCTCCAGTCCTGTCCCTCAAGGTTCAAACTCGTGACAAGTCACATGCAAGCTTTTCAGTGGTGACCTTGGGACAGAGCGAAAATAAACACAAGGATTTCTGTTGACAAAAGGAAAAACATCCTCAACACAAACGAGATTTAGGGTATCAAACAGCACAAGTGAAAAAGGACTTTGCAGCACAAAGTATGCCGGAAAGCAGCCAGAGATCCTGCTTCAAGTTGGGAGCTTGGACCAAATCCTCCTCTACTTCACTTGCCTTCACAAGCCACAAGTATGACAGTGCAGAATAACCAGACAACTCTTGATGACATCACAAGAAGTATTTCTACTAAACACAAGGTAGGACTGCAACTAAAATCCTAGAGGTGTCATCCTTGGGAGGTTCCATACCCAGTCAGAGCCACCCAGTATAAATTCACAATCAAAGCATGTGCAGACAACACCAACAGGAAATACAACACAAGACAAGCTTAACTCAACAGCTGGTGCCTACAGGTATGTCTGGAGTATTCTGCAAACAGTGTCAAACTACTCTGCTGGCACTTTGTTAACAAACCCCACCTTCAGAAAGGCACACTGGCTGATACTCAGGGCTACAGCACAGTCACACATCCCAATAGCTGAGAGTACAGGAGAAGGTTCTGTCTTCTCAAAGCATCAAACTGATAAGCTGTTATCACTACTGAGCAAGTTAGAGAGCAGCATTAGCTCCATAATAAATGAGTATAAACCCCACATAACGTAGTTTGAACTGGATAATAAGAAGTTCCTGACTTCTTAGGAACAATCTGCTCTCAAGTAGCCTTGTAATCACAGTTGTAAAACAGCCTGCTGTAAAGAAGGAGCGTGAAATAGCTTAAGGAAGATACTGCTTTCAGCAACAAAAAACAAATCTTAGCAGCCTAGAAAGTAATTTCTAGGTTTGCATGCATATTTGAAGGTAGAGCCAAGTGGACTTTCACGATATTTACCCATTTATAAATTTCAGCTGAGAACAGAAAGCTCTGTATCCCTGATTCTGCCAAGAACAGAAAGGAGTAGCTACTCGGTTCTACATGAGAAGTGCATCAAAGGCAACCAAGTCTTACATTCCTCAGACTTGTTTACTCAGAGTAAACTGTCTGTTTTCCATATTTTACGAAATAAACCCTTAGTCTTCCATTTCCACATGTGTGACCTCCTGCCTGTACACACCAAGGGGATTAATTGAACTTCCAGAATGCACTCAGTTTCCTTTTTATAACAAACATTAAACATGCAGATGTTTGATACTCTGACTTGCCTCAGCAAATACAGATTTTAGCTTCTGGAGTCTGATGTTTCTGCCCTCTTGACTTTACATGGGTACTGAGATGCTGTGAATAGAGCCTGGATACAAATCTGCACTGGGATAAGTCAAAAGTCCTCCAAGGAATAGGTTAGTTGCAGAAAACCAACTTGAGTGTGTTTTCTTTCTGAGTTTAAATGATGCAAAACCTTTGCTCTATCCAGCCATACACAAGCTATCACTGAAAAATCCACAAATCTTTCCTCAAATATAATCCTTTCTAGTATGTTTTTCTACACTCCAGTTAACACAGACAATACCTCTGGTGTTTGATTAATCTACTTGCAAGTTCTGAACTGACCCTGATCACACATTCTCAATATGCAGTGTGTAAGATCCACCATAAACTGAGCACGAGACATAAAGGTCTCCAAGAAGCCACTGTCAATATCAAATAAAAAAAAAATCCATTTCTCCAGACCAGCAGCCTTCCAGCTACATGTGCTGAAGCCAACGATTCTCCAAGGGGATCACGACCGTGAACACATGTAATGGGTGCCTCCCATTATCTGCCAGTCACTCCTTTCAATGAAACCTAAAGTGCATTTTTAAATAAGGCTTAAAAGTAGAACTTGAGTCACCCAACCAGTTTCACCAATATATCTACACCATTGAGTGCAGAAAATTACAGAATCATTAAACAAAGCTTCAGCATAATATCAGGCAACAAATCCATCTCTGTGCAAACCAAGTTCCCAGTTTAATTCCACAGCCAGGATCCCTCTGCCTTCAGTTCATAAACAGAGGCAAACAGCTATCAAGGACAAGCAGAGATCATAGAATTGATTGGGTTGGAAAAGACCTCCCAGATCATCAAGTCCAACCCTTGGGCCAACTCCACTCCCTTTACCACATCATGGCACTCAGTGCCACGGCCAAGCTCACCTGAAAAACCTCCAGGGATGGGGAATCCACCCCCTCTCTGGGCAGCCCATTCCAATGCCTCAGCACTCTCTCTGAAAAGAATTCTTTTCTGCTCTCCAACTTCAATTTACCCTGGCAGAGCTTGAGCCCGTGCCCCCTTGTCCTATTGCTGAGTGCCTGGGAGAAGAGACCAACCCCCACCTGGCCACAACTTCCCTGATGTGGCACTTCCAGACAGTGCTGAGGTCACCTCTGAGCCTCCTCTTCTCCAGCACAAACACCCCCAGCTCCCTCAGCCTCTCCCCACAGCACTTGTGCTCCACTCCCTTCTCCAGCCTCCTTGCTCTTCTCTGGCCCCGCTCCAGCCCCTCAATCTCTTGCCTCAACTCAGGGGCCCACAACTCAACACAACACTCAAGGTGTGGCCTCCCCAAGGCAGAGTCCAGGGGAAGGCTCACTGCCCTGGGCCTGCTGGCCACGCTACTTTGGATCCAGGACAGGATCCCATTGGCCTTCTTGGCCACCTGGGCACACTCTTGGCTCCTCTTGAGCTTCCTGTCCCTCAGTCCCCCCAGGTCCCTTTCTGCCTGGCTGCTCTCCAGCCACTCTGTGCCCAGCCTGGAGCGCTGCAGGGCTTGGGGTGGCCAAAGGGCAGGACCTGCACTTGGCCTTGTTGAACTTCATCCCATTGCAATCAGCCCATTTCTCAAGATGAGATATCACATCATGTCTGCATTTGTCAACACCACTGAAATCTGCATCAGCTTCTTCCTGAATGGCACAGCAAAATATCAACAACAGTTATGTGAAAAGCCAAGCAAGTAAAGCAGAAAAAGGAAAATGTGCTTATAAACAGAAAACACTTCAGAAGTTTATTTACCCTGTCAAGGAGGTAATGGTTACAAAGCAACTTTGATCAGTCAAGAAAAGCCACTATGAGAAACAGGAGTTTAAGAATGCAGGTGCCTTCAGATTCACACAGAAATACTGTTTCAAACCTGAAGCTGCTTCAAGTATAAAGTGGTGCATCACTCAGAACAGCTTCTCAAAAGTTAGCACAAAATTTATCACTGCAAACACAGGTGACAATTTTCAGAGGATCCCACAATGGTCTGAGTTGAACAGACCTTAAAGAGCAGCCCATTGCAACTCCACTGCCCATGGGCAGGGACACCTTCCACTAGCCCAGCTGACTCTGAGCCCCATTCTTTTATTCTACTTTCTCAAAAGGTTAAATTTAAGCAGAACTACGGCTTGTTTATTTGAGGATGCCCAACAGCCCACATTAAACAAAACTCACATAAACAATTCATAGCAGCTTCTCTGGTCCAGAAGCCTCCAAGTCAACCAATTCATTTATTTTAACAGTTGTCAATGGAAAATTTACATACAAAATGTTGACATCAATTTCAGACTGACCATTGTAACAACACTAAGAGGTCTCTAGTGAGATAAAAAATTGTTAAAGATATTGCAAAACCCATTAAGTCTATAAGACAAAGTATTTCTCAGCTGAGGATGGACCACCCATTCCAAGAAATATATAATGAGCCATTAGTTTGACAGGCCTTCAAACAAAGCTGCCTTTTTTTAAACAAAAAAATTAGAATATGAATGTTTCTGCTTCACCAAGAAATCCAGAGCCTTTTGTGAGCAGATGATGCCACGAGCAGATGTACACAAGCAGATTCACAATCAGGCAGATGATCTCCTCTTTACCAGCCATCTTGACCTGTCTGGCTCGATTTTTACATAAACTGTTTCTATTCACCACGACATCGATTATGTAAAACTCGACAAAACCTTAACCAAACACGCACTGCCACATCACTGACAGGGCAGACGCAATGAAAGGGAGAAGGTTATTAGGGATGTGTTTGCAGCACCGACCGACGTGAAACGCCTTAGGCTTTACTTGGGCTCAGTGAGCAATCGCGACTATCGTGAGACAATACAACAACGTGTCCCGGTGGGAGAACCACCTACTGCCAAAAAAACCGCCCTTCTCCTTGATTTAAAGGTCAGACTACAACAACCCCGCTTTAATACTGCTGAGACAGAGAAAGAGCAAAAGATAAAGGGAAAGTTTTGTCATCTTAAAACCAGGACTCTCAGCAGCTCTGCCAGGTATGCCGGTTCCTTTGTTCATCACCCTTTTCACCACCTAATTTAAAAGTCTCGCAGCTCAAGGCACAAGTTATTCATCAACATCACAATCAAGGCTTTTTTTTAAAAAAAACAACAACCCACACAGTGTCTCAAAACAGCTTTTTTCTTCTTTTTTTCCCCCTTTTTAAATCTAGCTGTGAGGCTGTGCTATCAATTTTAATCAGGCTGTTGTAACAGGAGCTGCTTCTCTTCTGCCAGTCCCCAGGTCTCAGTTTCTCTACGGGAAGGAGAGGAGATTTACACTGTCTTATTTAAATGAAACTTCAGATTACAAGATTTTAATACAAAACAGGTATTAAGAGGGGGTTTTTTTAGCATACTGAACAGATGCTTAAGCTGTTCCAAGAGTTCCCAGTGGCAAATGTTGAGTCACCAAAGAAAGAGATCCACGTTTGCATTATTTATGGCACTGCAAACAACACTCAAGACATGTCTGATAGGACATGCAGTAATCAACTCCTGAAGTGGCAAGTGGATCTTAAAACCCCAATCTTTGGCTCAAAAATAATAATAAAAAAATACAGTTACTGAGTCATGGAATTTTCTGGCCTGCTTCCATCATGTCTCCCCATTCCCACAGCACAGCTCCCAAGCACATCGTGTGAGCAGTGACAGCCAATGCCCCATTGTTCCAGCACAGCTACAGACACACAGTGACCAGACCCAGCTCCCCATTCACAGACTTCTCGTTCCTGCCCGCACTGCACGGACAGGAGGGTCTGTTTGCTTTTTCAGTACATATTACACCCAGGAGATGTAACCTCAGCAGTTCTACAGAGCAGCTGAAACTCAAACAGGACCTAAACTCAGCCGTGTGAAGTTTATTTAAATTTAACTGGCATGTTCCGACACACACAGCGAAGATCAAGACCCCGGCAGAACCGATAAGCCGAGATCAATGCGCTCCCATATTAAAGGCAAAGCACACCAGNTCTGAGCCCCATTCTTTTATTCTACTTTCTCAAAAGGTTAAATTTAAGCAGAACTACGGCTTGTTTATTTGAGGATGCCCAACAGCCCACATTAAACAAAACTCACATAAACAATTCATAGCAGCTTCTCTGGTCCAGAAGCCTCCAAGTCAACCAATTCATTTATTTTAACAGTTGTCAATGGAAAATTTACATACAAAATGTTGACATCAATTTCAGACTGACCATTGTAACAACACTAAGAGGTCTCTAGTGAGATAAAAAATTGTTAAAGATATTGCAAAACCCATTAAGTCTATAAGACAAAGTATTTCTCAGCTGAGGATGGACCACCCATTCCAAGAAATATATAATGAGCCATTAGTTTGACAGGCCTTCAAACAAAGCTGCCTTTTTTTAAACAAAAAAAATTAGAATATGAATGTTTCTGCTTCACCAAGAAATCCAGAGCCTTTTGTGAGCAGATGATGCCACGAGCAGATGTACACAAGCAGATTCACAATCAGGCAGATGATCTCCTCTTTACCAGCCATCTTGACCTGTCTGGCTCGATTTTTACATAAACTGTTTCTATTCACCACGACATCGATTATGTAAAACTCGACAAAACCTTAACCAAACACGCACTGCCACATCACTGACAGGGCAGACGCAATGAAAGGGAGAAGGTTATTAGGGATGTGTTTGCAGCACCGACCGACGTGAAACGCCTTAGGCTTTACTTGGGCTCAGTGAGCAATCGCGACTATCGTGAGACAATACAACAACGTGTCCCGGTGGGAGAACCACCTACTGCCAAAAAAACCGCCCTTCTCCTTGATTTAAAGGTCAGACTACAACAACCCCGCTTTAATACTGCTGAGACAGAGAAAGAGCAAAAGATAAAGGGAAAGTTTTGTCATCTTAAAACCAGGACTCTCAGCAGCTCTGCCAGGTATGCCGGTTCCTTTGTTCATCACCCTTTTCACCACCTAATTTAAAAGTCTCGCAGCTCAAGGCACAAGTTATTCATCAACATCACAATCAAGGCTTTTTTTTAAAAAAAACAACAACCCACACAGTGTCTCAAAACAGCTTTTTTCTTCTTTTTTTCCCCCTTTTTAAATCTAGCTGTGAGGCTGTGCTATCAATTTTAATCAGGCTGTTGTAACAGGAGCTGCTTCTCTTCTGCCAGTCCCCAGGTCTCAGTTTCTCTACGGGAAGGAGAGGAGATTTACACTGTCTTATTTAAATGAAACTTCAGATTACAAGATTTTAATACAAAACAGGTATTAAGAGGGGGTTTTTTTAGCATACTGAACAGATGCTTAAGCTGTTCCAAGAGTTCCCAGTCACAAATGTTGAGTCACCAAAGAAAGAGATCCACGTTTGCATTATTTATGGCACTGCAAACAACACTCAAGACATGTCTGATAGGACATGCAGTAATCAACTCCTGAAGTGGCAAGTGGATCTTAAAACCCCAATCTTTGGCTCAAAAATAATAATAAAAAAATACAGTTACTGAGTCATGGAATTTTCTGGCCTGCTTCCATCATGTCTCCCCATTCCCACAGCACAGCTCCCAAGCACATCGTGTGAGCAGTGACAGCCAATGCCCCATTGTTCCAGCACAGCTACAGACACACAGTGACCAGACCCAGCTCCCCATTCACAGACTTCTCGTTCCTGCCCGCACTGCACGGACAGGAGGGTCTGTTTGCTTTTTCAGTACATATTACACCCAGGAGATGTAACCTCAGCAGTTCTACAGAGCAGCTGAAACTCAAACAGGACCTAAACTCAGCCGTGTGAAGTTTATTTAAATTTAACTGGCATGTTCCGACACACACAGCGAAGATCAAGACCCCGGCAGAACCGATAAGCCGAGATCAATGCGCTCCCATATTAAAGGCAAAGCACACCAGACTTTGCCAGGTTAAGATCAGAGCCAAAACATTTCATACTTCTGTACTTTCAACTGCTGCTAAAAATAGTAAAGCAACAGAAAGGAAAATGCTTCCAGCTGTGCACAAAGAGCCTCGGCAGCACAACATCAATTTATGCACTCTAATTTAATTAAAGATTCAGCATTATACTATGACTTTATTGTCAGAGACAGCATTGCACAGCTGAGCTCACCCTCCATTTCCACAGCTGAAACAGTAAGAACATTTCTTTATTAAATTTAGTGTGATACGGTTATTTCTCCCGAAAAAAAAAAGTGACTTAAATTCAAGGGTTTCAAGGACCGGCTACACCACGTTCACGGTAGCAGCTGTATTTTATTCCCCAGTAACTGCATCTTGACCCAGTCTCGTGACAGGAAACATTTAGCATCCCTTAAGGAGAAAAGGGGCACTGTTGGATACCAGCATCCAATCTGGGCTGCTCTTTTTCAAACAGTTACTCTGCAGAGGCGAACGCAGCTCTTTAGGAAACGACTCGACCAAAACAAAACAAAAATCCCTAAGAAACCAGAATAAGGTTCTCTACGACCTTGCAGCAAACATGTACCAGATTCTGGGGGAGGCTGAGTTAATGCAGCGAGGCTGTTCTGCTTCGCGGCTGGCTCGAAACCTTTCTGTTGTGTTTACGACAGGAAATTATTCCATTAACCATACGTTTCCACGCGTTAAAGTATCAGAATTAAGCGTCTCTTCTAAGGTTCACAAGGGCTCTCAGCAAGCGCGGCTTAGACGCTTCTCCCTCCTCTGCGTCCGCGGCGCTCAGCGAGCTCCAACAGCAGGGCAACAGCGTAATGCCAAGCGGATTACTTTAAGATCCATATGAAGCCGAGAAAATAAACATTTCCACTACGAATCTGAATATAAGCACTTCCCCCTCCTCCTCCCTCCCCCCGCCTCTCCTCCTCATTCCAAAGTCGTCTCTCCCCTGCCATCTGCCTGGAGGACGCCGTCCCCCGGAGCTGGCCGAGCTCACACAGCAGTGGCACCGACGGGGATCGAGGGGGTGTCTGTGTGTCATAACCCCAAAACAAGTTTCCTCCCCAGCCCCGCCGCGACCCCCGCGCCGAGAGCGGCCGGTCCCAGTCCTGGCCCCGCTGCGCCCGCTCCGGCACCGGCACCGGCACCGACACCAGCCCCCTCCGGGGCCGGCACCCTTCCCGTTCCTTTCCCTCTCCCCTCCGGCACCGGGCTCGTCC
>VWZD01025248.1:302875-346682 GCA_013396695.1 Sakesphorus luctuosus | reverse complement strand
CCTCTCTGGGCAGCCCATTCCAATGCCTGAGCACTCTCTCTGGAAAGAATATTTTTCTGATCTCCAACTTAAATTTCCCCTGGCAGAACTTCACATCTCCCTGTCCCACACAGATCACAGCCCCAAATCCCAGCACTGCTATTCCCTCCAGCTCCAAAAATCCCTTTTGCAACTGGTGCTGCAAGCAACACTGGACTGGCATATTTTCCCCAAACCCATTGAAATAATTGAGAAATACACCCACAGCTGCATTCTGCTATTTTTCAGCTCAAAATATCTGATGTTTTCAGATTCAGGATGGCTCAGCGTGGCTTTGGAGGGTTGTGAAGGGAGGTTTGGTTGTTTTCCACTAGAAGTGGAAATCACAGATAACTTGGATAACCTTCTCAGCAGCATCAGTGCTTGGGAGGGGGAGTTTGCTCCCAGGTTTAGCACGAGCAGCTGCCTGACTCCATTGAGGGGGATCCAGCCAAGCCAGCCAGGCATTAAAGTCAATGTTTGCAAAAAAATCCCAAACACGAAGAAATAGTACATGCCCATTTATTTTCAAAATGTAATAAAAAGTTATTTTAAATGCAGGAAGATTAATAAGGCTCTAATTCAGCAAAGTACTTCCAGATGTGCTGGACTCTCAGGGTACTTTTATGAATCGGGGCTCAGGGACTGGGCTTAAAATGCACAGAAAGTATTGAAAGATGTTTTTAAAGTAGAAGAGGGTTGTTTTAGACTGGATACAGGGCAGAAATTCTTCCCAGTGAGGGTGGGCAAGCCCTGGCACAGGTTGGGCAGAGAAGCTGTGGCTGCCCCATCCCTGGGAGTGTCCAAGGGCAAGTTGGATGGGGCTTGGAGCATCCTGGGATAATGAGAGGTGTCCCTGCCCATGGCAGGGGATTGGAATTAGATGGGCTTTACGGTTCCTTCCCACCCAAACCATACTGAGATTCCATGAGTCTAAATAGCCCCTGGACCACACCTGCAGTTTCCACTACACAGGACCCTCCTGGTGCATGGGATCAGCACATAAACAGGGATAAAGGTTTCCACTCCCAGCCCTGTATTATTGCTGTTCCTAGAAAGGTTTCCAGGAATGGGATCAGGTGGATGTTCAACCATTGGTGGGGATGGTTGGGGTTGGGAAAGGTGACCACTGAGGTCACAGCAGCTTGGATTTGGTGCTCCAAGGAGAGGCATAAACCCCAGGAAAGGAGAAAAACTGTCTCAGCTCCAAGGGTAGGATCAAGCAGGTATCACCTGGGTGGGTGCAAACCTTCCAGGGGGGACAGTCTCCAGCTGGCAGGTGAGTGAGGCTCTTGAGCAGCCATCAAGTGGAAACAACAGAAGAAAGAGCTGTAGGTGTTTTGAAATTAGATTTCATAAATAAACTACAGGAAAAATAAGATTGCTCATAATGATGCAGCGCTAAGATTAGCGTGTTTGTGGGACCCTCTCACTCCTGTGTTTCAGGGGTTCAGTGCCTAAAATAGATCAGGCTTAAATAGATTTGCTTTTTCTTACGCCATTTGGGAATGTTTCTACATACTTTGAACCTCCTATTGTCTTAATTCTTCCAGCATGGCATGTAATTGTCTTGATTCACAGTAACATCTACAATTTAGAAAGGCAAATTGCATTAAAAAATAAGGAGAAGAGCTAAAAGGATAAAATACTTTCAAATACCCTGGTGGAATCTTAAAGATATGGTACAGGCTCCAGCTGAACATGTGACACTCCTTAATAAAGACCCTAAAGGATTTTTTAAAAGCAAACTAGTTCAGTAGCAGAGTGAGGAAGGCTACTAGAAACAAAAAAGACAGATATCAAAAATGAGGAAAATAGAATATAGCATAAGCACGGGCAAATATAAAACCACAATAAGGCAAGTGGAAAAGATATTGCAGAACAGTTTGCCAGAGGCATAAAAATCCACATAAAAACACAGAAGAGAAGGAAAGTCAATCAGGGACTCACTGGGACCAGCAAGGGGTGAAAGTGAGAGAGAAGTTTGGGGTGAAATAAAATGCTGGTGGGTGAAGTAAATGAGCTCCACATGTGTCTGCACCAGGAGCTGGGGATGGAGACTCCCACAGCACAACCCTCATTATCTGCAATGAGTCTGATGAGCTTCTTAAATACAAGTGTCACCAACAAAGATTTGGGAATAAACAGGTAAATTCAGAGAGGAGCAAATTTCCAGGGTGAGATGTCACTGGCCCAAGACTTGGAAAGAGATTCAAATGAATAATTGTGTCTGTATAGCCACAGTCTACAAAACATTGTATTTGTATAAATATATTATTATCTGTTTGTATAGTTATATAAAGGATTGTATTTGTCCTCAGGATGCAAAATAACAAACTTTCCACTGAAGAAAAAAATTTAAGAGCTTACATTTTAAGAGTTTAAGTCTGAGCTGCACTACAAAAATGAGTGGAAAATACAATCAAGTTCAGGTAAAAATGGATACCTGGAATGCACTGGGAAGATCTGATACACCAGGGAAAGGGCAATAAGAGGTTTTTGCAGAAAGAAATCAAAGTTTATAACACATTCACACACCTTGAAGCTGTCAATGAATATGTTGGAGAAGGTGATTGCATGTGTATCACACTCCTGGGGTTCAGGAAAGCTGTGAAAGAGATAAAAGCAGCATGAGATAAAGACAGGACTTCATGGATTAGCAGCTGAGTGCAAGAGAAACCAAAGGCTGGAAGGAAGTTCTCATTTTCGCAGTGGGGAGAGGCTGTTGCTGGGATTTTGTGGTGTCGTGGAGCCCTGGCCAAGCTGCTGAATTCTAATGGCAAAGTTTGCTGACAAGCCAAAAATTTTAAGCTGACTTCAAGGACCCAGCAAGAAAATGTCCAAGTAAAGTACATACAAGATGACCTTAGCCATATCTGTCTAATGGCGGGCTCTGATTGAGCCATTATCATTCCAGAAAGGCATCCTGAGCTTTTACAGGCAGTGTACGTCCTTCTCTTGGAAGATCAGCTCACAGAACAGTCTAAGTCTAAAACACACATAAAATGTGCCAAGATGCTTCTGTTTGTCTCTCCCAGCAACATGGGTTGTCCCAGATGGATGCTCTGTATCCCTTTGTCTGTGCCCCACAGCTCACCCACCTTCCCTGGGACACCAGCACTGTGCACTCACTTTGGAGCTGGATTCCCGAAGGACTTGTGATAGCTAAGGGGGAACAAACACCTTTTGTGTGTGCCTGCCAAAACCAGAAGCACTGGCATCCCAAATCTCAGTGTTGCCTTTGTTTCACTCTTCCCAGGGGGATCCAGGCCCATCCACAGCTCCAACCCCTGCCAGGGTCCTGCAGCCCAGAGCCAAATCCTCTCTGAAATCACCACATCCCTCTTTGCAGGATCCTTTCTCCTGCCCCATTTGCTCATGTGGAGGGGAATTTCTCTCCCCAAGATGTCATCCATTTTTCCTATTAAATTTTGTCTCCATTTGAAATTTAAGTTGGAGATTAGAAAAAAATTCTTTCCAAAGAAAGTAATCAGGCGTTGGAATGGGCTGCCCAGAGAGGGGGTGGATTCCCCATCCCTGGAGGTTTTTCAACTGAGCTTGGCCGTGGCACTGAGTGCCATGATCTGGTAAAGGGACTGGAGTTGGCCCAAGGGTTGGACTTGATGATCTCGGAGGTCTTTTCCAACCCAATCAATCGATTCTATGAAGTCATTTGACACTAACTCAGTGGTGGGAGGCAGGGGGTGAGGACAGTTTCCCTCTGGTTTATTTACACCTAATTCAGAGGAAATTCTGCTACTCCGACCTTTATTCCAGCAAAGCTGATGAGACCGTTTCCCTGGGCTTGGACCACATTATCCTACTGCAGGAACCATCCCTAGCAGTGATGGTCCCCTCCCCCAGGAGAGCAGCTTCCAGAGCAGATGGCTGTGTCCCCATCCACAAAGAGATATTCACCCATCCCATGGGTCAACCAGACTCACTCAAGTCAAACATAATGACAACACCCAAATCACTCCAGGATATGCTCTGATTTCCAAGCACTGAAGCTCTGGAAAAGCCCAGATCCATGGTCTCAGCCTGGATCTGGTGTGAAAAGCTCTCATGGTGAGGGTTTGTCAGCTTTTTGCACTGATCCCTGTGTGTGCTGAAAGCCTCTTCTTGCTGTTGGTACCACACAACCAATTTTTATTTACCAAGGAATCCATTTTATGGGGATGCTTGAGGAGTTTCAGGATAATGGGAGTCCCACTGTTTGAGCACCACAAACCTCAGACCCAAAACACCCCAAATCTGCAGGTGCCAAAGTATTTCTCCCACCAGCAAAGCCACTTAGAGTCAAACATCATTTTCACTTATTTCCACTAAGGAGAGTGAAATGCATTTCAGAAATTATTGCATATTAGAAATGAGAGATGGTCCCCTGGCTCCCATTCAGGCAGGTCACAGAAACCTCCTCCACATCTCCAGCATGACCCAGTCTGTGCTGTTCCCAGCAGGATTCAGCTCCATGGCCAAAAGCATCAGGTCAAGGGGGACTCATCACTTTGTCTCCCCAAATTCCTCATCATTGCCTTTTGCAGTCTCTGCAGCATATGATTTTGGATGAAAAGGAAAACACTGTTTTGCTGGGGACAGCAGGATCTCAGTGGGACCTTGTGTTCCTTACAGAAGTTTTGTTCCTTGTGTTCCTTACAGAAGTTTTGTTCCTTGTGTTCCTTACAGAAGTTTGTTCCTTGTGTTCCTTAAGGAGGGTTGGTGGAACACTGAATAGGTTGAGCAGAGGGGTGGTGATGACCCATCTCCTGATTCAAGGTCAATTCAGACAGGGCTCTGAGCAATCTGATCTAGTTGAAGATGTCCCTGCTCATTGCAGGGGGGTTGGACCAGATGACCTTTAAAAGTCCCTCCAAAGCCAGACTACCCCATGATTCTGTTCTGTGATTCTGGCCTGTGGTTAATAACAACCTGGGAGTTCAGACTTCGTGGGCAGCAAGACCTGGCAATTCATCAGTTTGCTCCTCTTCTCAGGGTAAAGAGGTGCCAGGTCATACCTGAATATGTTAAAAGCTGCATTTGGCCTCCAAAGTATATACACCAGCAAAGCCTTATAACTACCTCCTAGCAGCTGACATTCTTTTCACTGCTATAATTTACTAAGTGCATTGCCAGGTGCTCCTGGCAGCCTTCCAGGCTGCCTTCAGCCAGAACATGGATAAAATCAAGGAAAAAGAAAGAAAGAAAAAAAAAGGTTGTTGCTGCCCGCGAAACCTTGAAATCTGAGCAAGAGGAAAAAAAATCATCACCCCCATCCGTGCAGAGATGTCAGGAGGATGCAGCAGAAGGAACAACATCCTGTGACATCCTGTTAAGTCAACGTGCTCCCGAAATCCCGAGCTCTGCCTTCCTGGCGGCCGTGGGAGCCTTTGCTTTAGAGATGGTTGGAGATGGTCACTTCTCCTCCCCCTGCTCGCTCGGGGGAATTAGTGAGCCGTTATCTCTGAGAGCTGAAAGGCTCCCTGGTGTTGGGATCGGCCCAGATTGCGGTCCCCTTGTCATTGTTATGGGCTCTTCAGCAGATGGACCCCTCAAAAACTGTATTTCACAGCAATAAAGTAATGGCTGGGAAATACAGGTCTGGTGGGGCCCTGATTGCTGCTGGAATCATTAGGAGATGGAGAAGCCTTGAACCTCATCAGATAATGTCCTTCCTTAACAAAGGAGCTGAGTTATCTTGGGAGAGGTTGAGAGCTCGCTGCTTTTTGGACAGGGAAAAGGCAACTCATGTTGCTGAGTTATGTTAAAGGAGGGAAGGGTTTGTATGGAAACAGTAGAAAAATCTATGAAAAGATTGGGAGACATTTTTTTGTACTAAAAGAGCACGTACATACCTGCTGTTGCCATTAAGAGACAGAAGACGAATGAGGAAAGCCTTTGAGCTGAAAGAAAATCAACCTGAATTCATTGCTAAGGGTTAGTGATCATATATATAGTGTACATCCAACTCCAGCAACAGAAAATGCATTATTGAAGAAATAGAAGGGACAGGAAACCACTTGCTAATAAAAATTATCATCTGCCTTCTGGAATGAAGGAGTCCTCAGTTCAGATGTTTTAGTCAAATCAAAGCATCCAGGAAAGCAAAAACAACCTTATAAATCCACATCTGGAACTGCAGAGCTGGTGGCCAATCACGGGTTCTCAGAATGGTTTGGAGTGGAAGGAACACTCGAGACCATCTCATTCCACCCCCTGCCATGGGCAGGGACACCTTCCACTATCCCAGGTTGCTCCAAGCCCTGTCCAGCCTGGCCTTGGACACTCCCAGGGATGGGGCAGCCACAGCTTCTCTGGGCCACCTGTGCCAGGGCCTGCCCACCCTCACTGACTCCATAGGGGAAGTGTAGGGTCTTACAACTCCAGTTCTCCACAGGATGAAAGCAAAGCAAGGTGGTCCAGTGCCCACATTTATAATCCCCCACTGCCAAATTTGATTGTACAACAACCGTCCCAGCCAGACCCACCTCAAGTTCTTCTCCATGGGCTGTTAAACCCCCTGGTTTCCATGCACATGATGAAGCCCATGGTGGAATCATAGAACTGATTGGGTTGGAAAAGACCTCTGAGATCATCAAGTCCAACCCTTGGTAGGAACAGGCTGACATCTTCATGAGGAAGAACAGGCTGTGACAGCCCCGTGTGAGAGCAGGAAGTTATTTTGTGTTTTGTTTGCCTGCTTTTCAGGAACAGATGGGAACAGAGCCATAGGAAGCCTCCTCGTTCAAGAACTGGCCCAACTTGCAACTCATTAGCGAGGCCCTGCACGGCTAAACCCTCTGCTTGTCCCATCTGCAGCAGCCAAAGCCTCAGTGACCTCAAACCCCCACCTGGGACCCCTAACCCTGCCATGGCTGCAGATAAATCTCTGCATTTGAGAAGCGCAGCCGATCGATAATTCCAGGATGCAAATGGAGCATATGGAGACTCCAGCAAGCTACACAAAGGCAGAAGCCACGGGCCGTTTCCATGATCAGAAAGAGTTGCTAATTATGCAAAGGTCATTGACAGAGCTTTTGGTGCTACATTTCAATATTTTAGCGTGTCTTTGCCTGGATCCTCTCAGAAATGTTGTGTTGCTGTGGGTAAATGCTCCTCCATTTTTGGGAAGGTAAGGGAACACAGAAAAGTGCAGATGTCCCTGTTTCATGCCACATGAGAACTTTAAAGCAGGCTCAAGCATCTTGGGGGCTTTGGGTTTCTTTTTTTAATCCCTTTAGTTACTCATTTTTCCTCCTGGTTACTCCACACAGTTTCCTGTATGAAGTTGAGGTAAACATTCCTACCTCCCAAAACTGGCATCACCTCTGTGCTTCCCTGGTGGATGCAGCGATGGCAGGTTGGTGCTGCAGGGTGTCACCCCCACCCCAGCCACCCTGCCACCTCCTCTGTGCCCACAGGGCATGGCCGGCACGGGCAGAGACAAAGTTTGACTCTTGTTTTTTCCCCTCCTCCTCCTCTTTGCAAATGTGTAACAGAGAAGGGACATTGTCCTCAGGTCTGTGGGAAGCACAAAGCGATGGCTGTGCTGACCTCCTTATAAAAATTCAAGCCTGTCCTCATTTTTCCTGGAGGTTTTTGTGGTTTGCACACACATATCTTTGTCCTCCTGCCCCCCGACCCCAGTGCTGACCAGTCCAACAGCCCAGCCCTGCTGCCCACACCAGCAAATCCTGACATACCCAGGCAAAAATTCAACAATTAGGGACAAACTTTAAAAATTCTTTCTTGGAGAAAACCATTGCTTTTATTTCCAGTGATGCTGCCAGTTCAGCTCAACAAAGCTCAGTTGCCAACACTGACAACTCAGCTTTTCCCAAAATCAACCCCTCCAAGCTTCTCTGGCCAGTCCCTCCTCGCTGCAGGCAAAGGGAAGGGTGGGATGCTGGGTGTGTAATTTGGAGATTTTTCACTTCAGTGTATTCTCTGTGACCACTGAGGTCCCTGGCTGGAGTCTGTGATTTTTAAAAAGGATTAATGCTGTGAGAGCCTTCATCCAGATGCCCCCCAAAGAGGTTTTGACCTGGTTCTGTGTGCTGAGTACTTTGCCCTCCTAAACCTACTGCTTCAAATCCCTATTGCTTTGCTATTTCCAGCCCTACTGGATTTTTTTTAACCCCTTTCAGGCATTTAAATACTAAGCTCGCTACTGGTATAAAAAAAATTTTCAAGAGCTCCTGATCTAACAACCTGACACTTATGTTTTTCTACATATTATGTTTATATAGATATAAAATATTATGTATTTTATGTATCTATAGATATAAAAGATTATATACTTTTAAATTTATTGTAATGCATATATATTATTTTTTATGGGGAGGATGGACACCCACGATCACAAAGGGTAATTCATATTCATGGGAAAGGCTGAACTTCTCTCTGGGAAGTGTATTCACCTCTCCCTATCTCCCAGCAGCATTTTTTGATTGATGCAGGGCCATTCTGCTCTTCTCTTCTCTGAACATTGGAGATTTAAGCAATATTTGGGAGTAAAAAGTGACAATGTGGGTAAATCCGTGGGATGCACTGGGTTTCTTCCCTTAGCCACAAGCAGGATTAAGGCCAAAGAGCTCCTTCCTGCCAAAAACAGGGAGAATAATCCTGTCATAAACCATTAATATGGAGCTGCATTGGCCCTTGGCAGCAAACCACCAAACCCACAAAGTTGTGTTTAATTTGCTGGTGGGGGACAGACTGGGTCTTCTTCACTCAATTATATTGAGAAGGTATTTCAGCACCAAGCCCTGGAAACAGGGCACTGCTCAGCTCTCCATGGCTCCAATCTCCATCCCAAGGTTGCTGGCATTCCCATCCACTGCTGCCACAAAGGAATTTTCAAGAGCTCCTGTTTGCTGTCGTGGCAATAAATCCCAGGGTTTTCCAGGCTCTGCCTCCCACCCCCACCACACCAGCCCCAAAAGCCAGTCAAGCCCTGGCACTTATTTTTGTACCCTCTGCCTGCCAAAGTAGCAAGAACAAGCAGAAACAACCCCATTTCCCCCCAAGAAGAAGAGCCACATTGAATTTTTGAGTTTCCACAGGGTTTCCTCCTTCCCCTCCCATCCCAGCCCGCAGGTCCCCCCAGATGAGCCAAGTCCCTGCCGGTGCTGGGCTTTGCCTGGTGACTTCCTGCCTTCCCTGGCTTCCCACAGGACACAAAGCCTTCCCCCATCATCCAGGATGTTGTTTGCTATTTTTACTCAAATCCCTTTAACTTTTTGACATTTTTACAGCAGCAGCCTGGAGGAAATAGATTAGCCCACCAATGGCACTCTGCAGCTCCAGCCCTTGGTTAAGAAGATAAAACTTCTTCTTTTCAGGGTTCATCACATTCTTGAACTTTCTCTAACTCCTAAATCACAAAATAGGGAATAAAATGGTTGTAAGCTTTTGTTCCATAAAATTTTATGATTAGTCATCATAAACTTCATGTAGATGGGGAACAACAAGCAAGGAATGTCTCTCATTTTGATATAGACAATCTGGGAGACAAGTGTAGCCTTTTATCTCAGCTCCTTGAATTTCACTTGGCTTCCTCAAGTCCCATCAGAGCTTGGAAGCTGTTTGGGATATGAGAAACAGGGCACAAGGATGTGCTGAGTTCTTTTCCAAGCTACAGTCACTGACACAGGGACCACTGCTGGTATTTTGTCACAGAATCACAGAATGGTTTGGGTGAGAAGGGACCCTAAAGATCATCTCATTCCAATCACTTGTCATGGGCAGGGACACCTCCCACTGTCCCAGGTTGCTCCAAGCCCTGTCCAACCTGGCCTTGGACACTTCCAGGGATGGAACATTCACAGGTTCTCTGGGCAACCTGTTCCAGCCTTGTCCTCACTCGTGTAGAATCTGAGTTTGATATTTCCTTCTTTTGGTTCTGTACCAGCAAGGCCTAATCCTGCTTTTATTTTTTGCCTGGATTTTTTGCCAAACAAACTTGCTGCAAGGTCCCACTTCTCCTTTGTTTCCAGCACCTGGACATGTGCAGAACAACCCCTGCCTCAGGAATATTTGGAAGCAACAAGAGGAGAAACTCCAGAGCAGCTCCAGGGAGAACTCTCCCACGTTCCTGAGATTCCTCTTCCAACGCTCCACAGACAGACTCACAGTTTTATTTGCAAAAACTGGGAAAGCTTCCAAACCCCAGCCTGTAAAGCCTTTCACAAAAGAGAAATAATAAAGCAACGGAGGAAAAATCACATTTTTCCCCACTGTGGAGCAAGAGACCCTCACAAGCAGTGGAGTCCCTGGAGTTGTGCCCCTGTGAAGGACAACGTGCTGTGAGTGTTCGCCACTGATGTGATGCCCAGGAAGAGTGTGGGGCCCAAGATTTCGATTTGCAGGCACAGCTCTGGGTTCTGTCTCCAAGGATAATGTGCTCTTCATCAGCAGGAAAATTCAAAGAGGGAATAAACAAGGTTTGCTGGGAGCCCTTACAAAGCAGGGTCCCTCGGTAGGGCTCTTGCACTGTTTGTTCTCGTGGTGGTGCCTCCAGAGTGGAGCAGCTGTTCAATCCCATATACCTGCATGACAGCCTATTGGATTTTCCTCCATTGTGCCAGCAAGTGGAAAAAAAATAAGAGAAAAAAGGAGTGTTTCTGCTGGGCAAGGGTAGGACAGAGATAACCCCTCACACCTGGAGCTGAGGCAATGTGGGCAAGCCCATCCCTGCAGGGTTTGACTCCTTGGTGCCAACACTCTGACTGATGTGATCAGCAGTGGAGGAACTCCTGTTAGTGGTATAAATTTGCCATGTGGTCTCAGGGTTTTGTGGCAGAGATTTGACTTTTTCTCCCTATTATCCCGTTGGAGCTCAGGAAAACCATTGACCTTGAGAGCACAGTTACCCTTCCCTCCTACCCCTCCACTTTGTCTTGGTCAGTTACTGTCAGTGACACCAACAGAGGGGGGAAAAAAAGCTGAGCCAATGGATATTATGTTGTTTTAACCTATTTTTGCTCATCCTGAGCACTCATTCTGCTGGTCAGGGAGACAAATGAACTCTGCCTTTGCAGACCTGATCTCCATCTTGCCGCAACCTTTCCTGAAGCTGCAAACTCTCAGGCCCAGGGATGACAAGTCCCTTCCCAAAGCAGGGGAGATGGGTGGCACTGATGGACAACCTGTCCTCAAAGGCAGGATGGTGACAGAGGGGCTGAGACAGGTCTGTCTGTTGGGCTGTGCAGCCTCACCACACATAAGCAATTAGCATTGGCGCAGAGAGGGCTGACAGAGCCTGTTCTGTGAATGCTGAAGTGCTGACACTTCACAGCAAGGTGCACCTTGTGCTATTGGCAAAGAAGAAACTGCCCTATCACATTCACAGGGTTTCCCTGCTAGACCTTCCCGTTCCTCTAATCCAGCACTGGTGTCCGTGGCAGTCACAGAATCACGGGGTGGTTTGGGTTGGAAGAGACCACAAAGATCATCCAGATTCAACCCTCTGTGACAGGCAGGGACACCTTCCACTATCCCAGGTTGCTCCACGCCCCATCCAACTTGGCCTTGGACACTTCCAGGGATGGGGAAGCCACAGTTTCTCTGGGCAAACTTTACCATTGTCCCATCACTCTCACAGTGAATAACCTGAGCCTGGAGCTGCTACCCTGTCACCATCCTGCCAATCAACACAACACTCCCATCTCCTCTTGCTTATTGTCTTAGCTATTTGAACACATATTATGTAGAAAGGATAAAGGCTGGTGCTTGCAGGTCCCCCAGCCACCGATGTGCTTGTCTCCCATGGGAAAACCTCAGTGCCTTGGACAGCTTGCCCTCCTGGGTGCATCTATTTCTTCTGCTTTGAGTTTGAGCCACCTGACAAAGAGCACACTGCAGCCCCCCCACCTTCAGAGTGACATCCTTTGGTTGCAGCCAAGCCCTGCTGAAGATGTTATCAGGAAAGGGAATTATTTGCTACTGGAGAATGTACTTGTGCCTCGCAGCTATTGGGCTGCACAAATATGTGGAGTGTTGCTGACAACTCACTGGGGGAAGTCTGGAAAACGGATTCTGCAACGAAATAATTCTGCATGTAAACTCTTATTTTATGTATTTCTGCTTCCTTCCTTCTTCTCCCCCCTCATCCTCCCTTTTCCATTTACATCTAAATGGGGTCTTTGTTTTTCCTGAGTTAGTATTTAGTCACTTGTTCCTGGTTCAAGCCTCCTAGTTCAGTTTCTCAGAGCAAAGACATTCCCAGGAGAGAGCACAGTCCGAGCAGGACATGGATCCGGTGCCACACAGCTCCTCCAGGTATTCACAATCCACACTGGAAATGGCTTTTGCACATGGGTTTGTAATTGAGTGATGCAAACTTGCTAATTCCAAGCACCCAGAAATAAATATCACATCCTTTATCACAGAACCAGAGAATTATTTAGATTGGAAAAGTCTTCTGAGATCATTGAGTCCAACCTGTGATTGATCCTCACCTTGTTAATCAGACCATGGCACTGAGTGCCACGTCCAGTCATTCCTTAAACACCTCCAGGGATGGGCACTCCACCACCTCCCTGGGCAGCCCCTGTCAATGTTTAACAACCCTTTCCATGAAGGAATTCCTCCATATTTGGTATAAAAAAATCCAAGCTCAAGTCCACTTTGGAGGTGATTTTTGTGATGTCACCATCAGATTGGAAGTTCACATGACCCTGAGATTAGCTCAGTTGGTTAAAACTTGGTTGTACTAATGCCAAGGTCATGGGTTCAATCCCCTGTGTGGGTCATTGACTGAAGAGTTGGACTCTCAGTGATCCTGGTGGGTCCCTTCCAACTCAGAATAGCCTGTGAATAACTTCAGTTAAAGAGACACTTCCCAAAGACACTGCTCAAACAAGGATGTATTTCCAGCCAATATTTTTAGATCCTCTCAGAGACTTGCAGCAACTCCAGGAACAGACAAAGGAACCTGTCCATTAACGGATTGATTTCCACTGAGGTATCAGCCCCTCTTTGTTCAGTTACTGTCAGACCAGCTAATGGTGCTCAGTTGATTTACAAGGCTCCAGGACTCCTTGTCATTGCTTTTTCTTACCTTTTGCATTGAAGCTACAAGTCAGTATGTCTTTGCTTCTAGGTTTGTCTATATGTAAAAGTATTATGGTCTTCTCTGCCAGCTGAGCTACACCAGCTGGAACCCAAAACTCGTCGTTATTTCAACACAAGACCCTGTTACATCATGTCCTCTAAACTGGATTTCATTTCTGCTTGTAAATAAGCAGGAAAAAAGAATATATTTATAGGCTTACATAATGAATCTGCTGAAATAAATACAGGTTGGGTTACAACCTATAAACATGGAAGTTTTTATAATCAGAGACCAAATCATAGCTTTTGAGTCCCACCATGTGGAGGAGCCCATAAGGTGAGACCTTGGACTGGTTCAACCAGACATCCTTCACACAGCTGCTTAGACTTTGGGGGTTTGTTTTGTTTGCTCCAAGCATTTCCTGATTTTGCCCAAGTCAGCTGGGACTGGGACTTGGCTGTATGGCAGGATCCAACTCCCCAGGGAGCACAATAGCTGAAGATCCAGGGATGCAGAGTTGGGTACAGCTCCTTGGTGAAGACAAGAAGGTATCAATTACCATCCGACTGCCTTGCCTGCATTGCTTGGCAGAAGTGTCCACACCATTTGAATTGCCAAAAAACCAGAAATATTGGAGAGATTACACAGAAAAATAGATTTGGTTTTGGTGTAAGAACACCAAGAGTTGCCCATGCCATGGATGGTCCCAAATTATCAGCACACTTGATCATCAAGGTAGGGATGGGCTTCATTGTGACCAGAAAAGAATCAGGGGAGAGCCTGGGGGGAGAAAGGGAGGAGAGGTACTGCCAGACACACACAGGGAGCCACGGGGTGCAGGCCACATGCAATGGTGGCCAAAGAGCCTCAGGGCACTTGTGAGGTTTGGGTTGGGAGGGACCTTTAAAGATCAACCAGTTCCAATCAGTCCCAATACTGTCCCTTGAGGAAAATAACTAAACAATCTCCATCTAGACACTGAGCCATTGACTGCAACACTCTGGACATGGTTTTCTGGGCAATTCCTTCTCCTAGGGAACAGCTGGATTAATGCTGGTAAACGACTGTTAGAGACAAGGTGAGCAAAGAGAAGGGACCCATGCCCTAAGGTATCTTACTTAAATAGCTGGTGGAAAGTGGATTTTCTAGATATGTGCTGCCCTGGCAGACCACCCAGCCAACCCTGGGAGGGGAAGGGGCACAAGACACAGACACCCACCCTGCCCTGCTTCCCTCTGTGGGCCCCCTCTTTGATGGCCAATGCCACAGGGCAATGCCCTCTTCCCCCTCTTTTCAGCATGGCCACAAATCCTTGGCACACTGGCATTTTTCAAAGTGAAAACCAAGAAAATCCCACCCCTGCACCCCCTTCCCATGGGGAGATTTACAGCAGGCCAGAGTGAGATGCACCCACATCCCTCAGCCGAGCTCTCCCAAGCACACACAGGGCTTTGTGGGCCCGTGTATTTAATTCTCACCAAAAGAAAGCTGAATTCAAGCGATGTGATTTAAGAACATTAGGTTGGCACTTGGCTCCAAACCCCTTCTGCCTCCCCAGCCGTTGACCACAGCAGGACGATTTCGCAGTGTAATTATTCTGCCTGCTGTCTTGAAGCCACGCAGAGATCGAATTATATAACAATACTGTTTAAGCACTTGCAAAAATGCACAATTTGATTAATCTCAGCAACGCGCTGGCTCCGAGATCTAAAAAGACAGCCGTGTGCATTTTAACCAAGTTAAAGCCCAAAGCTTTTTATTTCATCCTAATGGATAGCAAAGGTCATTCTCCATTTGATAGATGATGATAGCGCTGCTGCATTTGTCTTCTGGCTGGCAGGGCTGGATTCCTCTGAAGTTGGTGTTAATGAGATTCCTCCCACCACAGAAACGGAATTCTCCAGTGAGGCACTGGATTTATGGTGAAGACACCCATTCTGCATCCTCACAACAGGATAAATGCAACTTCCTATCACGCTGATGAGGTGCCCACAGCAGCTACATCCTGATGGAATGATGTTTTAACCATGACATAACTCCCAAGTGGTGGGAACTGACTCTGGAACTGGACGTATTTCTTCTCCCCATGGCTCAGTTGAACAACATTTTTTAGAAGGAACAGGTAACAGCAAAGAATTAAAGGGTTAGAGTCTACATTTTCCCCTTGAGAAAAATGCCTAAAATAAAGCTATCAGCCTGAATCCTGGAGGCATCATTTTTATTTTCCTTGCAAAACCACTCAGCAACATCCAGAAGTCAAGGAGTTCCCAAGCTGGATCATAAATTAGCAGAGATGTGTTCATGTGCTTAACGGTGCTCTTGTGCCTTGCATGGTGAGAGGTGGATGAATTAAAGCTGCAGGAGATGTAGGGCCTCTCTTCCAACAGGGAGGTGGGAGCCAAGGGGGTAAAATGAGACCAGACAGCAGCACAGAGCACGAGATCCTTCTGCAGAGGAGAAGGACATGGTAGGAAGCTCAGGGAGCAGACACAGGTGCTGTGAAATCCCCAGAAGAGCAAGCCCTGTGTGACAGGCCTCCTTCTCCTCCTCCTTCTGCTGCTAAAGGAGTCCAGCAGACCATCAGTGGAAGGAAAAGCCCAGGAGACAAGATCTTGAGAGAAGAAATCCTACCTGGAGCATCAGCTGCTGAACTGGGCATGACTAACTTGATCCCTTGTCCCAGCAATTTATCCCAACACTGTGGGGTTTGAAGGTTCTTCCAGAAAGATTGACCTTCCCAAAGACATGCCATGTCTTCATGACAGAATGGTTTGGATTGGAGGGGACTTTAAAGCTTATCCAGTTCCAGCCCCTGCCATGGGCAGGAACACCTTCCACTAGCCCAGGTTGCTCCAAGCCCCACCCAATCCATCCTTGAATGCTTCCAGGGATGGGGCAAGAACAGAGCCTTGATGTCCTGGGTGCCCAAATGTACACACACATATAACCCTTTCACTGAGGCAGAGATATCCATGTGGAGTTTGCCTCTGGAGATCCCTGTGTTTTCCAGCTGCCTCCTTCTGCAAAGGCAGGAAAAGTCCTGAGTGCTGTTGAGTGACTTGAAGTGATTGGGAATGCTTCAAAGACGGGGGTTTGTCCTTAAATTACACAGCCCATTAACAAGCCTAAATTAAAACAGCTCTATTAGCAAGAGATCTGAGGTGGCTTCAATTTTCATACAAATGACACAAAACTGAATACCAGAGATTTAATCTACTGATAACACCCTTCAAATCCAGTCTTACCAAATACAATTGTCCAAGTATAGACCACAGCCCCCAAAATCCTGAGACTTCCACTGGAAAAATCAGCAAAGCATAGAAAGCATTCCTTTTTTTTCTTTCTTTTTAATTTGACATTGGTGTTTTGAGATTTCATATTTTGAATCTGCTCAGTACCCATGAGAAATTAATATTAGAATTAAATACCCCATGCAGGACTATTTTGCAGGGAATTGAGCTGGGTAGGAAGCTCTGGGCAAGTTGTTGCCCCAAGTTCCCAAATGCCTCTTTATATTTGAATGTATCAGATGGTACCTGTGTTGTTCTCCCTAAGCAGACAGCTCATGGGCAGTGAGAAGTGCAACATGGCTCATGTGTGCCCATCATCTTTGGGAACAGTACCCCTTCTATATAACATATAGAATATCTTGAGGGACCCACAAGGACCACTGAGTCCAATCCCTGGCTCTGCACAGACACCCCAACAATCCCACCCTGCCCCTGAGAGCATTGTCCAAACGCTCCTGGAGCTCTGACAGCCTTGAGGCCTCAACCATTTCCCTAGGGAGTGTGTTCCAGTGCTTAACTACCCTCTGGATGAAGAATCTTTCCCTAATATCCAACCTAAACCTCCCCTGCCCCAGGCCTTGCACTGCCTTGAGGGATCACACACTTCTGCAAACCCCATGACTTCAAAGCCCGAAGCATCCCTGGGGTATTTGATGTGACCCCAGGGGATCAACCCCCTCAGTCCCAAAATCAAAGGGCAGCAGCTGTGCCCAGAGCTGGCACATGATGAGCCCTGCTGACCACCCAGCCCTCCTCATGCCAGGCAGCAGACATGCACACACACAATGGCCCCTTTAATACTAACCTCCAAAACCATCTCATTTTGGGTGGCCACACAGCCCTCTATGTCCATGTGACTTTGCTGCCTTTATCTGCCTCAGGACAAGGAGAGAAATCACTGCAGTAAACTTGGAAGAGCTGCCAGCACCCAAAAGTCCTACTTATTAGACATAATCATAATCCTTTAATGACAATACAGTACATTATAATTTGCAAGCAGGGGGAAATCTTGACATGAATTGCTCGTCTCTGATTCACCAACCCGAGTGCAATTATGGCACATCAGTTATGGGGAATAGACTCCTTATCACAGAACTCTGGAATACCCTGGGATGGAAGGGACCCTCAAGGATCATTGAGTCCAACTCCTGCCTCTGCACAGGACACAAGTCCTATGAGGAAAGGCTGAGGGACCTGGGATTGTTTAGCCTGGAGAAGAGGAGGCTCAGAGGAGACCTTATCACTCTCCACAACTACCTGAAAGGATGTTGTAGCCAGGTAGGGGTTGGTCTCTTCTCTCAGGCAACCAACAGCAGGACAAGAGGGCACAGCGTAAGCTCTGCCAGGGGAGGTTTAGGTTGGATATCAGGAAGAAGTTCTTTGCAGAGAGAGTGCTCAGGCATTGGAATGGGCTGCCCAGAGAGGGGGTGGATTCTCCGATACTGGAGGTTCTTAAGGTGAGACTGGACGTGGCACTGAGTGCCATGATCTGGTAATCAAAGTGGGGTTGGATTAAGGGTTGGACTTGTTGATCTCAGAGGTCTCTTCCAACCCAACTGATTCTATGATTCTATGACACCCCCAAAAATGACACTGTGTGCTTTATGTGCGAGCCTGAAAGGGAGAGGCTGTGGTGTGAGTGATGCTACTTTTCCACAGGAAAGGACTAATTTATGGAAGTCTCAGCACCCACCAAATTCAGCCCATCGTGCTTGAGGTCATTATTTGTGCCCCAGAAGGAAAAGATGTCCCACTCAGAGGTCAGGACTCACCTCTGCAAGCCATTGCACAAATGAATGGATCCAGGAAAGTGGCACTTGGAGTCATGGGTTAGTGGTGGGGTTGGCAATGCTGGATGAACAGTTGTCTCTATGATCTTGAGGGTCTTCTCCAACCTGAACCACTCTGAGATTCTGTACAAGCACCTTGTCCTGCACAGCACCCACAGCCTGAGAAAAACGAGGGGCCAGCTCTCAGTCAGAAAGCTACATCTTGGTCCCCAGTCTCTGAGTGAAATTCTGCTGCCTTTGGGTTGCTCCAGGGCCAGGATGCAGCCAGATTCCCCCTTGCAGGCACAGCCCTGGCACCACAAGGATCAGCTGGGCAAAGGCTTCGCTCCAGGTGCTGCAACGCTGCGGCAACAGCTCCCGGAGCTGCTGGAGAGCCTTTAGGAATTAAAACACAAATAAGATTTACTGGGAGTTGCTGCAGTTTCAGCAAGGCAGAGTTATGGGGCTCCCTCCCCACGGCATGCAGGTGCTGCTGTAGGAACTGGGTGCATTTCTTGGGGGTCTGCTCGGAACCCCCAGCAGACACCTCCACGTTTCATACACCGGCACTTTTACTCCATCCTGGTCCCCGCTGGTAAAACACAAGGCTGCATTTAAAATAAGGAGCTGAGAGAGTCCCCAGGACTCGTTAAAGGTTATCACGGCTCCATTACTCATCCTGGAGGGGAGGGCAGAGGGAAGCAGCTGACTCACATCACGGCAACACCGAGAGGGACTCGCAAGACCAGAGTCCTGATTTCCCCCCGGCACGGGGCTGCTGTACGAGCATTCTTTTCCTCCATAACTGCTCTTTTTCCCCGACTTTTTCTCCTCAAATGAAACCCTGAGAGGCACGAAAGATCCTGAATTTCCCACCTGCGTGTGTGTGCGTGTACCTGCAAGAGGCTATGCCTGCTTTTCCACCTGGATATCAACATCCCTGGCAGTCTCCACATGCCTCGCGTAGCCCGGGGGTCTAAACCTCTTCCCAAAACATCCCCCACACGGTGCACATCCCATCCTTCCCCCAGTTCATTTCCTCCTCTTTTCTAAGGGTAAAAACAGCTGTCAAGCATGGACAGAAGTTGCCCCAAAGCCATGAAGTGTCTTATAAGAGCCAGAAACCCTCAGACATCCTCAAGGTCGTGCCAGAGCTCTCTCCCTGCTCCCAGCATGGTCCAGGGGAGCCCTGGCTCTGCACAGGGTGAGGAAGGCAGGCTGCAGGCAGGAGGGTTGGGAAAAGGTCATTTCTTGGGTTAGCACCGAGTCAGAGCTGTGTTTTCTGCCTTCTGACAGCATTAGCCAGAACACCCAGATGTCCAAGGTACCTCTGGAGGAAGGAACCCATAAAGCTGGCCAATTCTTTCTTGGTTTAAGGCATGGCCAGGGCGTAAAAACAGGCTCCTGGGGGCTGTTTATACCCAAGCCTGACCTTTCAACCTTAATTACTTTATAGCAGCCATTTAAAGACATCCACCATGTCCATGCAAACACCACGGGTAACACCCCCTGGGAATGGCGTGGCTAATGGAGAGCTGGGAGAGGGCTGCAAAAAAGATGTTTCTGGCTTTCCCTGTGCAACACAGCAACTCCTCTCCCAGCAAAGCAGCCTTTCCCTCTTTTTCCAGCCATCTGTGTTATTTTTGTGCCGTGCTGCTGGTTAAAAATACCCCTCAGCAGCAAGAACGGAGTTATTTGGAGCACCCCTGTTTATCTTTGTTTGGGAAGTGCCCACACCCCCACACTGCCTCCTTCCTCCTAAAAATCATCTTCTGCAAAAAAAACACATTGATCCTGTGCCTGGTCCTTGGCCATGATGGGCTTTCTGTGAGGCCTAAAGTCTCCAAAACCAAGGTGAGAAGGACACAAGGGTTCTGGGGAGTCTCTTCCCATGATATCAAAGAGATTACACAGAAAAATAGATTTGGTTTTGGTGTAAGAACACCAAGAGTTGCCCATGCCATGGATGGTCCCAAATTCTCAGCACACTTGATCATCAAGGTAGGGATGGGCTTCATTGTGACCAGAAAAAAATCAGGGGAGAGCCTGGGGGGAGAAAGGGAGGGGAATTGCTGCCAGACACACACAGGGAGCCACGGGGTGCAGGCCACATGCAATGGTGGCCAAGGAGCCCCAGGGCACTTGTGAGGTTTGGGTTGGGAGGGAAGGTTTGGGTTGGGAGGGACCTTTAAAGATCAACCAGTTCCAATCAGTCCCAATACTGTCCCTTGAGGAAAATAACTAAACAATCTCCATCTAGACACTGAGCCATTGACTGCAACACTCTGGACATGGTTTTCTGGGCAATTCCTTCTCCTAGGGAACAGCTGGATTTATGCTGGTAAATGACTGTTAGAGACAAGGTGAGCAAAGAGAAGGGACCCATGCCCTAAGGTATCTTACTTCAACATCCTGTGCCTGTTCCTTGGCCATGATGGGCTTTCAGCCAGGCCTAAAGTCTCCAAGGGGAGAAGGACACAAGGGGTTCTGGGGAGTCTCTTCTCATGATATCAAAGCTTGTGGGATTTTGAAGGGGATCCTGCAAGCACATTCCTGGCTGCAGGAAAAACAAAATAAAATATGTATCTGGACATCAAGATGAGCACACTGGGAGGTTTTTGCTTGCTGAGCATTTCCATGACACCAGATGCCCTGAAGACACCAGGAGTGAGAAGCCAGTAATGACCACAAATAATTTGTGAGTGAAGGTGGAGCTGATCTCGGGGCCAGCACAGCCTCGGGACACTCCTGCAGCTGCCACTTCAGAGGGACAAACAAGATGGGAAGGGTCCTTGTGGCCCCTCTCCATGGGCATGTGGGGAAAGGGATGTCCAGGGAGCCCAAAGTCCCTCCAGGATCCTGAACAGAAACAATTTGATGGTACCAAAAGCCCAGATTGTTCATTAGTAACCATAACTCTTAATAGTGTCCATGCAGCATCCCCCCAGTGTCATAGAATCATAGAATCAGTTGGGTTGGAAAAGACCTCCCAGACCATCAAGTCCAACCCTTGGTCCAGCTCCACTCCCTTTACCACATCATGGCACTCAGTGCCATGGCCAAGCTCACCTTAAAAACCTCCAGGGATGGGGAATCCACCCCCTCTCTGGGCAGCCCATTCCAATCCCTCAGCACTCTCTCTGAAAAGAATTTCTTTCTGCTCTCCAACTTCAATTTCCCCTGGCAGAGCTTGAGCCCCCCGTGCCCCCTTGTCCTATTGCTGAGTGCCTGGGAGAAGAGACCAACCCCCACCTGGCCACAACTTCCCTTCAGGCACTTCCAGACAGTGCTGAGGTCACCTCTCAGCCTCCTCTTCTCCAGCACAAACACCCCCAGCTCCCTCAGCCTCTCCCCACAGCACTTGTGCTCCACTCCCTTCTCCAGCCTCGTTGCTCTTCTCTGGCCCCGCTCCAGCCCCTCAATCTCTTGCCTCAACTGAGGGGCCCACAACTCAACACAACACTCAAGGTGAGGCCTCCCCAAGGCAGAGTCCAGGGGAAGGCTCACTGCCCTGGGCTTGCTGGCCACTCTAGTTTTGATCCAGGCCAGGATCCCATTGGCCTTCTTGGCCACCTGGGCACACTCTTGGCTCCTGTTGAGCTTCCTGTCCCTCAGTCTCCCCAGGTCCCTTTCTGCCTGGCTGCTCTCCAGCCACTCTGTGCCCAGCCTGTAGTGCTGCATGGGGTTGTTGTGGCCAACACTCTCAAAAAAACCTCCTATAACATGAGAGATCCAGCAAAATTATCTCCTTCACTCCTTGGTAATCTTTGGTTGTTTTTATTTACTGCAGGGCATTCTAAGACTCCAAAAAATTCCCGAGGAATTCTGTGCTCAGCAGTGCCATGCCCTCATCAATGAATCAGGCCTTTCTTTCCCCCCTCTGATGTATCACTTTTTTTTTTTTCCAGGCTAAAGTAATCAGGGAGTAAAAGTCTGAAATCTAACCACAGGGAGCATGAGAATATTTAAACAAGCTGGTTTAGATCAAGGCTTTGACCTGCTTTTGTGATGTTCTCTTTGGTCAAGGCTTGAACATGCTGTTGCATTTTGGGGTGGGAAGCACAGGGTGGGTTTGCTCCATCTGCTCTTGGGGCGAGTGTGGAGACAAAGGCATGGCCTATGGTCTCCAATATTCCAAAGAAAGGAATTTCTTTAATCCTCTTTTTTTTTCTTTTTTAACTAATCTGGGCAGGAGTGGTTTTGGTCCAGCCTATGGTCAACCAGAATCCCAGCACTCATCCCACTCCATCCTGTGGATGCCACTGCACATGGAATCATAGAATAGAATCATAGAACGGATTGGGTTGGAAAAGACCTCCCAGATCATCAAGTCCANTTCCAGACAGTGCTGAGGTCACCTCTCAGCCTCCTCTTCTCCAGCACAAACACCCCCAGCTCCCTCAGCCTCTCCCCACAGCACTTGTGCTCCACTCCCTTCTCCAGCCTCGTTGCTCTTCTCTGGCCCCGCTCCAGCCCCTCAATCTCTTTCCTCAACTGAGGGGCCCAGAACTCAACACAACACTCAAGGTGTGGCCTCCCCAAGGCAGAGTCCAGGGGAAGGCTCACTGCCCTGGCCCTGCTGGCCACGCTACTTTGGATCCAAGCCAGGATGCCATTGGCCTTCTTGGCCACCGGGGCACACTCTTGGCTCCCGTTGAGCTTCCTGTCAATTAATACCCCATGGGACAGTGTGGAAGAAACCCCAGAGCACCAGAGGTGACACTGACCCTCCCAATGGCTCCTAGTTCCTAATTTCTAGGGTTTTTTCATGTTTCCATGAACTGTGTGCCTGTGTTTCCTACTGATCCTCCCTTGGCATCCCTGGAAAACACATCAAAGCCAAGACCTGCACACAGCAAGGGCTTGAGCAGCCCAGTCTCCTGCTTTCCAAGGTAAATAATGACTTTGATTAGGAACTATGCCTAATTAACCGTGAGGAGTTGATGACTCAGCTGACTGTCAAAAGCTTTTTTGCTCTGTTCCCATCTTTCACAGCTTGACCCAGCACCTGCCCCCGTGTGCACTGGTGCAGACCTGGAAAAAGGGAAATCCCAGTTACGCCAACCAGGTCCTCCAGGTTGGCCTCAAGCTGTGCCACCTTTGTGAGAGAGGCTGGTAAAACCCCCCCTGCAGGGCACTGCCAGCCTCCTGGAAAGGAGATTATTTTCGTCCTCATTTGGATTTTCAGAAGCAAACAAGCTCTGTTGATTCAGACATTACACTCAGACTCGAGCTGGTAAATAGTGCAAGGTTTGCTCTTTTTATCAGCTTGCTCTGCAAATCAATAGGAGGACTCAAAAACGTATTGTCATCATAAACTAAGGAATTCATTAATGCCCGTTGTTTGCCTCCGTGTTTTAATGGAATGCAAAGCAAATACATCCGAGGAGTGTTCCTCAGCACGAGCCAGGCAGGACCAGGACCTCCTGCCACTTTTAATTTGTCTGGGAGAAGGAGGAGATGGAGACAAGGAGGTGGCAGCATCTCAGTGAAGATGACTGGAGGTTTGGGACTTGCCTCTCCCCTCCTGTGCTCACCCTGAGGGAAAGAAATTAATCTTTTCGACATGCTCTCCGACACCTCCACTCCCTGGGAAGCATATTGGGAGTGGAGGGGATGTGTCTGGGTGAACTCCCACCCCTTGCAGAGCCCGTTATCTCAGTGGTAGGAGAGATTTCATCTCGTTTAGCACCTCTGGACAAAACACTACATGTGAAAACTGTATTTCTTTAAATATTCTGTGTGCCGTCTGACAGCCGTATTCCCTCTCCATGAATCACCAAGAGCAGATGTCCTGGAGGTTATTTGTGTTCAGCAAATACGTTTTTTGGCACCGAGCTGAGCAGTTTCCTTGCAGCACTTTTGAAGTGCAAAAGGGGAAAGATGCAAAGCGTCAGCTGTGCTGCCGTCACGCGGTTTCAGGAGAGAGAACTCACTATCCCACCCAGTCCCACGAGCTGTGTTGGCAGCTATGGGGGGTCTGGGTATGCCAAGGGGTTCAGGTGTCCTTTTTCCTGAGCAAACCCCCCTTCCAGGCACTGGGGAACAAGGTCAGTTCCAGACACAATGCAAAATCCAGCTCTCCCAGGCACTCAGCAATAGGACAAGGGGGCACAGGCTCAAGCTCTGCCAGGGCAAATTGAAGTTGAAGAGCAGAAAAAAATTCTTTACAGAGAGAGTGCTCAGGGATTGGAATGGCCTGCCCAGAGAGGGGGTGGATTCCCCATCCCTGGAGGTTTTTCAAGTGAGCTTGGCCGTGGCACTGAGTGCCATGATCTGGTAAAGGGATTGGAGTTGGACCAAGGGTTGGACTTGATGATCTCAGAGTTCTCTTCCAACCCAACTGATTCTATGATTCTATGATTCTGTGATTCTTGTGCCCTTGCTCGTGTCCCTCCTGGGGCTTGGCAGCAGCAACAAGGGAAATCCAAGGAATTTGCCCAACATCCAGGTATCTGCAAGCATGGCTGTCTGGAAGGCATTGTGAATATCTTAACAGATTTTAAATCTTCCAAAGTTGTTTACTCCCCACTCATTCAGCACAAGGTTCTGCACCTGGACTGGGGGAACCCCCAGCATTGATTCAAACTGGCGAATGAAAGGGTCAAGAAGCATCTCTGCCAAGAAGAACCTGGGAATGATGGTGAATGAGGGGCTGGATCTGACCCACGAGGCACTGGCAGGCCAGAAAGCAAATCAGATCCAGGGCTGCACCAAAAGCAGCATGGGCAGCAAGCCAAGAGAGGGAAAGTCCCCCTGTACTTGGATCTGGTGAGATCCCTCTCACAGTGCTGCATCCAGCTCTGGGGCACATGGTGTAAGGAGGACATGGACCTGCTGGAGAGGGCCCAGAGGAGGCCACAAAGATACTCAGGAGGCTGGAGCACCTCTGCTGTGGAGACAGGCTGAGAGAACTGAGGTTGTTCAGCTTGGAGAAGAGAAGGCTCTGGGGAGACCTTAGAGCCCCTTCCAGTGCCTAAAGGAGCCCAAAAAGAGCTGGAGACAAACTTGGGACAAGGGCGTGGAGTGATAGGACAAGGGGGAAAGGCTTCAAACTGACAGAGGGCAGGGTTAGATAGGATATTGGGAAGGAAATCTCGGCTATGAGGTCCTGGCAAAGGTTGCCCAGAGAAGCTGTGGCTGCCCCATTCCTGGAAGTGTCCAAGGCCAGGGCTTGGAGCAACCTGGGCTGGTGGAAGGTGTGTCTGGTCCTTGCAGTGGTTTTGGACTAGATGACCTTTAACCAAACAGCTCTATGACTCTACGACTCTTCTGCTGTGCCCATAGTAAGTCATCTTGGCACAGCCCCTGGGATTAATCTGGCCCCATATAATGCCTGCCTCGAGTGGAGCTGCCGCCAAAAACAACCTCATTTGCACGTATTTATCATCAGAAAAAAATAGCCGCTCACTGATCCAGAACATTCATCTCTAAATATTTACAAAGCATTATTTATCCGAATGAAAGAGACATTTTTCACTCAACAGACCGGGCATATGGTAGCGGCGTGCGAGAGGAGATGGATTGCACCGAGTAATTCCAAACAGATTTAATGCCAGCAGTAATTATTTTTAATCAGACAGAAAGTTCCCTGGGTGATAACTGAACATGTAGCATTTGAAAGGAATTGTGCTGGGCCACACTGTTGGAGAAGATTTGTTCAAATATTCTTGTTGAGCCTTTTGGTACCTTAGTGCAACTTCAACCTGCCTTTCCATCTCACTTGGGGAAGAAAAAAAAAAAAGGAGGGAAAAAACCCCCAAACCCCAAGTCCTCTGTCATTTATTTCAAGCATGTCTTTTAATTACAGTGCTGCATTTAGAGAGTGTACAAAATATTCCGGGCTGGATGCCTATTTAACAGACTCCCCAGTTGCTGCTTGAAGCTGCTCAGCAGAACACAGTGTGAATCATTATAAAATCTCTCACTTCAGTACATACTCAGGAAAATGGAGAACCGAATGTACTGACAGCAAACATTTAAGAAAGAATGGCACAGGAGGAGGGATTTTGCCAGGCTTTAGTTTTCCAGAGGAGTTTGATGGATGTTACAGATGAACCTGGCAGGTTCCCAGCCCTAAATCGCTCTCCGCTGTGCTGCAGGTCGAGGTGTTTTGTGTCACCCACCTGTCCACATGTCAAGCTCACAAATACCCTCCCCAGCTCTGAGCTCCCAGTTGTTTTTGTAATGCTGGGTCAAAGCACCTGGAGAAGATGCAGAAACTTTTGGCATCTCTTGCAGTCAAATCATGGATTCATAGGATGGTTTGGGTTGGAAGGGACCTTAAAAGACCATCTCATTGCAACTCTCTGACATGGGCAGGACATCTTCCACTAGACAAGGTTGCTCAGAGTGTCATCCAACCTGATCTGTAATGTTTCCAGGGATGAGGCATCTACCACTTCCCTGGACAATGGAGTTAATTTATTTTTAAAGATGGTTTTATGCTCTCTGCTTGTCACCTCCTGATTTCAGCTGGGAGGGAAGCAAGAAGGGGGTGATTGTCCCTGGAGCCTGTGCCCCTCCTGGTGCAGAGTCTTGCACTGGGACAAGTGCAAGAATCAAGAATCACAGAAACACAGAACGGGTTGGTTTGGAAGGGACCTTCAAGACCATCCCATTTCAGTCACTGCCATGGGCAGGGACACCTTCCACTATCTCAGGTTGCTCCAAGCCCTGTCCAACCTGGCCTTGGACACTTCCAGGGATGGGGCACCATTTCCCCATAGCCTTGGGACCGTGAGCCCATGCCACATTTGAGAACTCCCTCCAGCCCCAGGCAGGCTGGCAGTGCCATACCCAGGTGATCTGAGCTCCCTCGCTGCTTATTTTTGCCTGGGAAGGTGAGGAGTGACAACAACACAATGCCAAGGACAGGCTGGGCTGGAAACACAATCTCTGTGCCAGACAATGACACAGCCAGAGGTGAGCAGGGCACACAAATGAGGCTAATGGCATATTAATGAACAATAAGATCTACCTGGGAGCTGCTCTTCCATCTGCTGAATAAGCCCCTGTAACGAGCTTATGAACTGCCCTTACCTGGGCTCTTTGTTGTGCACCAGGAGGGTGCAGCATCACCCAGACCGTCCCTGCCCGTGCTGGGCTCAGGGTTGATCCCCTGCCACCACGAGAAGAGCAAATCCCCACACTCAGCCCTCAAAAGCAACAGATCAGAAAAGATTAAGTTATGTTTCTGGCAGGGCTCAGGGTTTCCAAGTCCCCTGCAATTACAGTGACAATTACAGGGCTGCAGTCAGTCAGGGAGGCAGCGTGGGGGCTGCTGCAATTGGGGGTTGATTTCTGCAGTTTCCAGCATAAGGGAGTGTTGATTCCTGCTGAGAGTGTAACCAACACCGTGACCTCACTGCCCAAACCCACACTGACACACTGCGAGGGGTAATCCTGGCCCTGACAAACCCACAGCTAAAGGTCAGGGTGCAGGAGGGATGAGGAAAAGTAGCATGGGACAGATTTCACAGAATCCCAGACTATTCTGAGTTGGAAGGGACCCACAAGGATCATCGAGTCCAACTCTGAAGTCAATGGCCCACACAGGGGATTGAACCCATGACCTTGGCATTATTACAGCCAAGTTTTAACTAACTGAGCTAAAATTCACTTCTGGTCCAAAGGAGTATCAGCCCAAAAGGAGAATTCTTTGAGTCTAACATACTCTCAGATGCTCAACCTACCAATCTCCTTATCTCTAAGAAAACTGATCCAGGAGAACCACAAACATCTACATCACCTGGGGACATTTGGCTGGAGATGTGTCTCAGAGCCCGACACCTCCTCCAGGAGAGCTGAGGACTTCAGGAAACCCTTTGCAGCCTCATCTGGGGGATCCAGATTTTGTGAAGACAGGTCCACTCCATCAACCTCCCAGCCTCTCCCCAAGTCTGTTACTGTATTCCAAATAAACCAAAGGAGATGATCACTAAACTCAGGAAAGCAGCTGATGAGAAGCAGGATTTTCATCTTCAACTGCAGGAGTGGTAACTGAAACTGTCTTATTCAGCAAAATCTCTCCCCTGCACCTGAAAATTGCTCTAACCTGCTTCTAAATGGGATGGACATCTCTGATCCTTCAGTTGTTCACATTCATAAAAGGTAAAAGGGATTTTGCTTATGTCCCTGGAGCCTTTGCACTCGGCTGGGCCAGCACACAGCCAGCACACACAGCCTGAGCTGAAACACAGGTTGTTTCAGCAAGTAGAAAGCTCAGGCAGAATTATCTTGTGCCTCCGAAGTGCTGTCGTCAGGCTGAGATGGTCCAGGGCTTGAGGTTTAATAGTCAACATTATTTTAGGCAGGTAAAAACCACCACAGCTTCATCCTAAGGATTTACTCTAGTGCAGGAGATGGCTCTTGTTCTCTGCCATGGCTTGTGGCAGTCCTGGGTGCTGGGCTGCTCCTGGGGAGAATTTTGGGAGGTGCTGGGAAGAACTTCCCATGGAACCTTGGGCTGGACCATAAACACATTCAGGAGAGACTCACCCCCTCACCCCAGCAGGACACTGGACATGAGTCCTGCCACAAACCTCCCCCAGCACTGACACTGAATTTCAAACAAACCTCAGCCCCTTGTGCATGATGATGGGTTTGGCGAGTTCCTGAGCAGCTAAACTTTGTGATAATGCTCAGATTTCCTTAGAAATCTTAGAGGGGAAGTGATCACTCTCTATTGCCAGCATCAAAGCCATGCTCTTCCAGTGCGTGGTGTTATCAGCAGTTCATTATCCCTCCCACCCACCCAGCCTCCATGTCCTGCCGTAATAAAGCGAGTGGCAGAAGTCAAAGGCAACATTCTGGGGAAAGCTCTCAGGAACTGTTCATCAGACTTGCCCTTTCATAATGAGAGCCATCTAATTTACATGCTCATTTAACGCTTTACTCTACATCTAACACCACGTTCCAGCTCCCTCCTTCCTTCAGGCAAACCCCAGCCCATTTACAAATCCAGCATTTCCCCTAAATCCTAATTAGGTCACTGTGACCCCACATAAGCTTCCTCCAACCCCTTTGAGTCCAAACAGCACAGCCTCCCAAATGCTTTATCCAAACACCCTCATCACGAGGTTAAGCATATTCCATCCAACGAATTAACAGATCTGTGAGCTCTGTCTGATTAACAACACTGAAATGCTCAGGGAAAAAAAATAGGGAAATCACTGCTAGGTCTGTTCCTGCAGCAGAACAAACACCCTCCTGCTGCAGGGAAGCCTCTCCTGCTTCCCTCACATGACCCCTTCCAAAATCTCAAGCATGGCTGGCAGCCCATAGACCTATCCCAAAAAAACACCCAGAGGGCTTTATGATCCATCTTTCTGAAGGTTCTCAGCTGGCAGGAAATATTCAGCCTAGCTGAGAAAAAAAGCAAGTTTTGCCCATTTCTGGGCTGCTACCATAAAGCACTAGTGCAGTATTGTGGTTCCCTCAACAGCAGCAGCACAGAGCAGCCAGAGTGGTTTTGCTGTGCCCACACAACCTTCTCTGAGCATCCCTCACCACGAGCATCCTTCATCCTGGTCCCTCCCAGCTCCTGCTGCCTCCCTTTTCCCTGCACCACTCAGCCTGCACCACTCTTGCCCCACTTCTGCTGTGTCCAGACCCCACCAGTCCATGTTTGCCTCACCAGCTGAAGCTGTGCTGGTTTTAACACACTTCCACACGCTCCTAAAACCAGCCCTGGGACCTCCCAGCATTGCTAGGCACGGCTTAACTCCCCAGTGGGCTCATGAACAACACCCCGGGCACAGGCTCCTTAACTCTCTTGAGCATTCAAAGACTATTAACAGCATGTCTGCTCATCAGCACAGGACCCTCACAGGCTCATTTAGGGGGGCTTTGCACTGGTGCCCCTCCTTTGTACCTTGCTGGAGGACCCCATGCTAATCCTGATATCCACTCATCTAATGCAAGGAGGCATTTTCAGATATTCCAATATCAATTTGAGATATTCCAATATTAATTTCAGATATTCCAATATTAATTTTAGATATTGCAATATTAATTTCAGATATTCCTTTTTTCTTTTTTCTTTTTTTTTTTCAAATAGCATGGGATAGGCATGGAAAACAAAAATAAGGAATCATGTACTGCTATTAATAGTCACTACTTCTATTACCATAAGCTCAGGGTCACTGGGGGGTTGTGGATGCAAGTCAGGGAGTTCAGGGTAATACTCCCCCAAAGGGATTTCCCAACTCAGCTCCCAGTTTTCTGCTGGCAGAAACAGCCCTGTCAGATCTTTCATCAGTTTAACAAGCTCTGCCTCAAAATTAGTTTTGAGCTCTTTCACCCCCAACAATCCTATTACCCACCGTCCCAGGCTCCTGCAGCCAAGTGCTGATCTCCTCACAGATTTGTTCCTGCCCAGTCCACAATGATTTGTTTTTCTGCTGACATGGCCCTTCCAGTTCCATCAGTTTGCTTCCCTCCCTGGTGTTTACACTCCCTCTGTATTTATAGACAGGCATCACAACCTCTCCCAACCTCCTTGGCCATACAGAGATGATACTTTTCAGCTCCTTGTCTAAAATAGGCCCTTCTTCCCCTGCCCTTCCCAGAGACCCTTTGCTGTACCTGCTGTGATTTAAACTCAGCCTTTGGGGGCAAAGACCAGAACTCTGTGGCACATTCTCAAACAGATTTCACAGGGTGCTTAAGCATTTCTTCATCTTTATTTTGCTCATTACACTTTAGGGTCCCATTTTTCTCTTCCTCAGCAATGTGCCCAGGTGGCCAAGAAGGTCAATGGGCTCCTGGCCTGGATAAAAACTAGCATGGCCAGGAGGCCCAGGGCAGTGACCCTTCCCCTGGACTCTGCCTTGGGGAGGCCACACCTTGAGTGTTGTGTTGAGTTGTGGGCCCCTCAGTTGAGGCAAGAGATTGAGGGGCTGGAGCGGGGCCAGAGAAGAGCAACGAGGCTGGAGAAGGGAGTGGAGCACAAGTGCTGTGGGGAGAGGCTGAGGGAGCTGGGGGTGTTTGTGCTGGAGAAGAGGAGGCTGAGAGGTGACCTCAGCACTGTCTGGAACTACCTGAAGGGAAGTTGTGGCCAGGTGGGGGTTGGTCTCTTCTCCCAGGCACTCGGCAATAGGACAAGGGGGCACAGGCTCAAGCTCTGCCAGGGGAAATTGAAGTTGGAGAGCAGAAAAAACTTCTTTGCAGAGAGAGTGCTCAGGCATTGGAATGGGCTGCCCAGAGAGGGGGTGGATTCCCCATCCCTGGAGGTTTTTCAAGTGAGCTTGGCCGTGGCACTGAGTGCCATGATCTGGTAAAGGGACTGGAGCTGGCCCAAGGGTTGGACTTGATGATCTCGGAGGTCTTTTCCAACCCAATCCATTCTATGATCACAGGTAAATGGCACATAGTGAATGCACTAAGGTCTTTCTCCTCCTTTTAATTTTCATTCCTTAGCCCACATTTCAGCAGAAAATCTGCCTCATCTCCAAAAATTCATGAGCTCCCCCTTGGCAATATGGCATTTTGACCTGTTTTATATCACCTCTAACCCCTGTCCTTGCCTTCACAGCCCTTCCCCAGGCCCCAGGAGCCACCTGACCCTCCAACTCCCACTTTAATCTCCTGTCAGCACCCAGCTGATGCTTTAGGAAAGGCACTCAAGCAGCAGTTCCTGTGTTTTCCTTGCCTAGAAAGTCTGCTGCCTTTCCAAGAAAGACATGGGGTGACTGCAGGTTGGCCTGGCATCTCCGTGACAATATCCATGCCACCCTGCATCCCATTTTCTAGTACCTGCTGACAGCCAGCAGGAAAAGACCTCAAGAGGAGAGAGCCTTCATACCAGGTGCTCGTGCCAGGGATTTAATTTTCATATAGCTCATTAACTTACCCAGCAGCAAGCTTGCTGCCCACACTTCATAACTCCAATTATTCCCTCCATCCCCTTTCATCCCACAGCCTCCCAAGCCTTGCAAGCTCAAGAAAATAAAACCATCTCATTGACTAGCATTTTTCATGCCCCTTTTTCAAGTCTTTTCTCTTCTCCAGTCAGATGATACCACCTCTGACTCTCTGTCCACAAAGGGCTACCTTAGGTATTTGATGTATGCACTGCAGGGGGAAATACTCACTCCATTTCAGGTTATTATCCCACCAGAATGCCATATATTATCCAGCAATCTCCAGCCAAGCAGGGGGTCTGCTGTACCTTCACATTATCTTGTTTGGAGCGCACAGATTGCTCACTGTTTGGTTCTCACCACAAAGAGAAAACATCCTCTTAGGCTGCTGATAATATCCTGGTGAAAAAAAAAAAAAAAAAAAAAAAAGAAAGGAGTAATTTCCAATAGCCCAGGATTCCATCCCTAGAAGTGTTCAAAGCCAGGCTGGATGGGGCTTGGAGAAACCTGGTCTAGGGGAAAGTGCCCCTGCCCATGGCAAAGGGAATTGGAATGAAATGACTTTTTAAGATCCCTTCCAACCCAAACCATTCAGTGGTTTTCAATATCTCAGTGCTTCCAGCTTGTCTAGGATTGGCAAATCCCACATGTTCCAGGCCAGTGGGTGGTGGTGAAGGAAGGATGAACAGCCCTGGTGAACAGAGATGCACCAGCATCAACCTCACCTCAGCAAATGAAAAGCTCTGAGTGGTCTCCATCACTATGGCCAAGGAAAAATCCTGCTGACTGGAGCAGTATGGAGCCAGCTGAGACAGAAATCACAGCTTCCTGCTGGAGAGGCATCAGGAAAGGGGGCATGGCTCCTTGGATCTCATGTTTCTTAAGGGCAGGGACCCCACGAGCATTTCTGCTCCCCAGAACACACCTCGGGGACTTCACTGCATCAGTGTGAGTCGTTTATGGATTTAAAGAGATGAGACATTTTTCATGCCCATGGTAATCAATTCCTCTGCTCAATTAGCCCTGCGGATCTAAGAAAAGATGGATCTTATTTCTAGACCAAAATAAAAATCAGCATCTGCACAGCATGGCTGTGCTTGTGGATGCTCAACACCAGCCCTTCCTCCTGCAAAGAGGGAGAGGATCCAGGTGCCAGGGAGGGCAGTAAAGGCAAAGCAAGGGCAGATCAGAGCCTGCCCTGAGGCTGGGAAGATGTGGAAATTATCCAAGGCAGACCCAGGGCCTGTTCCCAGCTGCCCATTCCTGGGCTTCACCCATCATTTGCCTTTGCTGGAGGGAATGGCTCGGAAAAATCCATGTCCATGTCCTCTGAGACCGTGGCTGGGGACAGAGCTGGTGCAGCAGCTGAGCCTCCAGCAGGATTCCTGCTGGGAGAAAGAGGGAAAGGGATTTAACCTGCTGAGGATGAGCTGAGTGTGGACACGGAGAACCTCAAATACAAAATAAATATGGTGAAGTGCTTCTACCTCCTGCATCAGTCCCTTCCCTGAGCTGGCTGGAGCCTCCAAGCCTGTGTCCATGTCCTTGGACAAGAGCTGGGGCATTGTGGTGTCCTCAGGAGCGAGCAGTGCAGCCCAGGACACAGCCCAGGCAGCTGTGTCCCCACCATGTCCCTGGTCTCGTGGGTCTCATTGCGACCTCAGCCACCAGCCACAAATGCAGCATTTTCTGCCAATTGCAACTCAAACCCAAAACGAATCGCAGAATCATGGAATGGATTGGGGTGGAAAAGATCTCCAAGATCATCAAGTCCAACTCCAGTCCCTTTACCAGATCATGGCACTCAGTGCCACGGNCCAAGGCAGAGTCCAGGGGAAGGGTCACTGCCCTGGGCCTGCTGGCCACGCTACTTTGGATCCAGGCCAGGATGCCATTGGCCTTCTTGGCCACCTGGGCACACTCTTGGCTCCTCTTGAGCTTCCTGTCCCTCAGTCCCCCCAGGTCCCTTTCTGCCTGGCTGCTCTCCAGCCACTCTGTGCCCAGCCTGGAGCGCTGCAGGGGTTGGGGTGGCCAACAACATTTGAAGTGGAAACTCAATCCCGCAGGGCCTGAAGGGTTGAACAAGGGGTTGAACACCCCGAGTGAGCGGCCCCAGGTCCATAATTCCTCTTGCAGCGCTGCTAAAGGCAGGGGGACCCGCAGAGCCGGGCGCTTACCCGGAGCTATCGCTGTAATCCCGGCTGTCCTGCATAATGGGTTGCATTACATGTAATCCACACACTAATGCGCTCTGAGCAGAAGCCAGCGCAGATATCAGGCTGTTTACCTCGGAAAAACAATTCACTCCTCTCCAGGAGGGAGGCTGGGGTGTCCCCAATGATCTGCTCAGGGAGCTGCCCCCATACAATAAACCAAATCTGGGGGGTTCCAGGCTAAAAAACTACTAGGGCACACCTGGGAGTGTCTCAGGCCAGGCTGGACAGGGCTTGGAGCAACCTGGGATAGTGGAAGGTGTCCCTGCCCATGACAGGGAATGGAACAAGATGGGCTTTAAATTCCCTTCCAACCCAAAGCGTTCTGGGATTCCATACAACAATTATGGCATGCAAATGTATTTGGGATGTTAATATATATAGCTATGCAGCACATAGACCATAATAGCAGACAGACCATATATAACACATATGCAATATATAGCACACAGGCAATATATGGCACATAGGCAATATATAGCATGTAAACAATATATAGCACATAAGCAATATATAGCACATAAGCAATATATAGCACATTTCTGTGGCTGCGTGGAAGGATTTACACAGAGAATGAGTACAAAGGCAGGAGGGTGAGGGCAGATGTTCCCTAAAGCAAACCCTGACCACAGGTCCAACAGGATTCAGAGAAGAGATCCCAGAAGGGGAAAAAAAAAAGCAAAAGAACAAATAGAGCTGAAAAAACATCCGTGGCAAAATAAAGCTGACTGGATTTATGGATAGTATTTTAAATTATAGGCTTTGCAAAAAGCACAGGATTTGTGTTTTATTAGATTTGCAGCCAGAAGCAGAAGAAAGTCATGGCAAGAGGGAAGAAAGGGAGGGCACAGCTCAGCTTCTTGACCCTGCCCACCTCCTTTCCAGGGTGGGAATGGGAGTTACACCATCCCAATGGGAAACAAATGGGCTCTGGATAACAAGGTAATGGAGAGCAGGAGATTTAACCTGCTTTGAAAGGCACTTTTCGGCAGCTTCGTGTCTGCCTCAGAGGCAAAGAGCTTATCCCACCCCGCCTCCTCCCCAGGCACAACCTCGGTGGATGCCTTACGATTGGATGTAGTTGTGCGTCTTCTTACTAAAGGTATTTGCAGCCAAAGAAACCCAAACAAATGGTCTGGCAATCCCAGTAGCTAATTAGCATTTTACAACCTAAATTAGCTCTTTCAACCACCCAGTTTTCCAATACTCCTGTGGCATCGTGCAAGGATAGGCTGTGTTGGCTTCTTTTGCCCTTCTAGGACCAAGTGAAACTTCCAGACTAAAGAAAAAATCCTTAATGGAAGAGTTTATTTGAAAATAACATCCCCCATGATTTTTGTCGAGGGGATGTGTTTCATGTGGCATTTCCCACACCATTAAAACCGAGGAATTTTTGACCAGCCGACTGTTTCCATCGGCAGTACCAATGTTTTTGCTCCTATCTCTGTCTACTCCCATGTGCCAGCTATTGCCATCTGGGAACAGCCTTTACTACAGCAGATTTATCACACAGAGAAATAAACTCAGTTGTCAACTTCCCTAATGAAGATGAGAGGTGTGGTACAGATCTAAAAGCAAAATACTGTCCCATATTCCCTATTAAGCTGAATACTGTCAGGTTTCTCTTGTGTCTCTATTTGTGTTCCTTTCTCCCAAGATATAATGAAAAGGAAACTGTGAGGCTGGACAAAAATGGAACAGTGTTCTGTAATCTGGAAAGAAAAGTGATTTTTCTTTGCAAGGAAGTGTATCTGGTGAATTGTTCAAATAGATGGGATATAGGGAAGAATTTCTTGGCTGGGAGGGTGGGCAGGCCCTGGCACAGGTTGGGCAGAGAAGCTGTGGCTGCTCCATCCCTGGAAGTGTCCCAGGCCAGGCTGGATGGGGCTTGGGGCAGCCTGGGATAGTGGGAGGTGTCCCTGCCCATGGCAGGGGGTTGGAACTGGATGATCTTTCAGGTCCCTTCCAGCCCAGACTGTTCTGGGATTCAATGATTCAGAGATGGTCACAAGCACAGGGCTGTTGGTACCAGAGCTCAGCCCACATGGGGCTGTACAACATCATCTCCACTGCTGGAGCAGGATTTGGGATCCAGAAGAGCAATTCCAGGCTGTGTCTGAATAGCTGTGTGTGAACCGAGGAGCTTCTGGGCTCCTGATTCCCACCTGACCACAGTCCCAAGAGGTTTGTAAGGTCAAATGAGCCCTAAGGCTTTGGGTCTGATCACCAACATCACCATTTCTTCTCATGTCTGCCAATCAACCATGAAAGCAGCATCATGCAAAAGAGTCTGGTTTACCATCATTCTTCCTTTTTCTTCTTTTCCTTTTCCTTTTTCTTCTTTTTCCTTTTTTTTCTTTTCCTTGTTTCTTTTTCTCTTTCTTCTTTTACTATCACTTATACCTTTTATTTTAATCTTTTCCTTTCTCTTTTTCTTCTTTTCTTTGTCAAAAGCAGACCAACATCTCCTTGCCCTTTACAAACCTCTGTAAGATCCTGGTGAGAAAAGCCCTTGCACAACTGTGACTGTGTGTTTGATGGGCATCATGTATTTAAAAGGCTTCCAGTAGGCAGCTCCATATCTTCTGGTTTGCTGCACAAAGGTGTTATTCTTTCAGCAGTGTTTGCCCTTTGTATTCCCAAAGCCATGAAATCCTCTCTCCTGCTTCCCACAACTCTGTGCAAGCAGGATGACAGCCACAAACATCATGCCAGGAGGGCACTCAGCACTGCTCCAGCTCCTAAAGCTGAGGGAAAAGTGCTTTGCAGGCACTTTCCTCTTCTACTGAGCTACAGCAAGGCAGGTGAGAGCCAAGATTGTGCCACAAATCCAAGTAGCTGTGAATTCCCCATTTCTGGAAGTGTCCAAGGCCAGGTTGGGTGAGGTTTGGAGCAACCTGGGCTAGTAGAAAGTGTCCCTGCCCATGGCAGGGGCGTTGGAAGGAGATGATCTTTAAGAGCACATGACCAGAAGTGCAGCTATTTTATTTATTTATTTTAAAGCCCTATTTTAGTGGTTCTTTTGTCACACGCCCATAAAACAGGCACATTTCTTGTTAGTAGCATGAAGAGCAAACTGTCTGTCCTTGGCCAGCAGCAGCAGCTCTTTCTGCCCAAATTTATGCCAAATTGGCAAATCTCCCAGTGATTATTTAATTTGTGGAGCTTCTGTGGCTGAAAACACAAGGAATTCTGTGAAACATCAACTTCTGGGGCAAGGCCGAGCAGGGTGGAGCTCTGAGCAACCTGGAGTAGTGGAAGGTGTTCCTGCCCGTGGGAGGGGATTGGAACAAGATGGGTCTTAAGGTCCCTTCCAACCCAAACCATTCTGGGATTCTATGACACAACTCTGCTGGAAGGACTAAAAAAATGGGCCACTCTTGGATTTCATCTTGGCTTCCCTCCAGGTTTACTTGGAGACCTCACCAGAGGCTCCAGGAGAAACCCTAAACCCAAGGATGTGGTCATCAGCTCCTCTTTGACCTCAGTAGGGCTGGGATATCATCCCACATCCCTTAAGGATGTTCTAACCTTTTCCCAAATCCTGCATCATCTCCTTTGGAGACTCCCTTTGATAGCCCCAAGCCTGACTTCTTGTAGTACCTCCTATGGACACACAATGGGAGCTTTTCCAAGGATGAAGCATCCCATTTGGCATGAGCTTTCCAAAGGGCTCTGATCCCTGTACAAATGCAGCTTCTCAAGAAGGCTCAGCAGCAGCAATGCTGAACTCAGCCCTGCATATTTGGGGGTGAATGGAAAACATCTCACCTCCACTAAGGCTTGGAAAGGCAGGAAAGAGGCTGCTGAGGCTGAACTTGGAGCAGATTCACCAGGCATGAGAGGGAAAAACCCCAAGTGCTCACTGGGGTGTGTGCCCAGCTTGCCAAAGGAGCTCATGGGGCAGCAAACAGACAGAGATTTGCAGGAATCGAATGGAATAATACATTGAATAGAAGTTTTAAATATATTTCATTCAGAGATAAATCAGGCTGTAATTAAATGGTGTCATTTAATGTCCTGCCCAATGGGTACAGTAATTGCTTTTTTCAGGAGACAGCATGGTAATATCTACTCACTTGTAAAGGGGCAATGATGCTGATTTAACCTAGTGGGGTATGAACAGCCCCACTGTGTGTCACACCCCAATGCAACAAACCTAAAAGAAGTTCCTTTTGATCATAAAACTACATTTTGTGCATCCTCTAATCCCCCTCCTGCTCCCACCCAAAGCAGACAGGAATCAGCACTGGTTTCATGGCACAGGCATGGATCCTGCTCCTTTCCTGCCCCAAAAGATGAGGATTCCTTCTTATAGGAGTTTGTCTTTAAGGATGCAAAAGGGAAAGGAAACATCTTGTCTGCTCTGTGTCTGTACACGATCACCAGTTCAAACAGTACAACTACTGCAAGTTTGATGCCAGGGTTGGTGAAAAGCCTGAAAGAAACCCATTTGGATTTGTGGCTTGTGTGGCATAAAGCTTATCCCAAGTTACTCTCAGGTATCCTCTCACCCTGGAGAATCTTGTTGATCAAGTAGGAAAAGCACCTCCCAACATTTTAAATGTCTCACACCAACCAGCTCCTGGAGCTCCACATGTTGCATTTTACATCCCCCCTTCATCTCCATCCCTTGTCTTGCTCCCTGCTGAGTTAATTCCCCTCCCTCCGAGCTGCCCTCTCCTTTCATCCCTGTTTTAATGAGCTAAGTCATAGTTAACAATTCTCCTCTTTAAAGCAACAGTGGTAGGAACCAGGTTAAAATTCAGGGCTGTTCTCTTGGGCTCCCTGTAAACTCAGTCTGAGTCAACAGAGTGAATTTGCCACAAGTGCTGCAGGTAATTCATGGCATGACTTTCACCTGCACCAGCAAAGGGAGCCCTAAAAACATACTGATTTTACAGGCAGCACCACTTCACTCCAAATAACTTGAGGTTTGCTCAGTGTCGATGTTTCTGCCTCTTTTTTCAGTTAGACTGAAACTTTATTTTGCAAACAGAGCAGCTAAGGACTTGTAAATATGTATATACTTATATATATTTTTATATGTGTATATACACACACATGTATATATATATGTATTTATATATGTGTATATATACACACATACACGTGTATATATATTTATATGTGTATGCACACACACGCATATATAGATACGTGTATCACACCAGGCTGGATATTTGGGGACAGTTTTAGATTTTTGCAGCTTACAGCACCCAGCACAGGGGTGGGAACTCACACAGGGTGATCCCAAAAATAAGCTCCTGTTTGGAGAGGAGCCTTGGTGTTTACTCCTCGGCCGAGGAGGGAGGATGGAGAACAGCCCTCAGCAGTTAATTTTAACAAAGCACACATTTTCCTGGCTCCATCATGGGCTTGCATATTTTAACTCCTATCTTCTGTTCAGCAGCTAAAAAGAGACTTTCATTGCAGTTTTGGCTGCTGTGGCTCGTTCCCCATTCCCGAGCTGTTCCACAGGCTCTGTTCCCTCCTGCTAATAACAGGGACAGACAGGGGGGCAGGGACACCCCAGAGCTGCTCCCTCCCACAGGTGGGGGGTCCTCAAGCCCCCACTGCCACAAGCCCCTCACTGTTTGGTCTGTGGCAAGGAGAGAATAGAATCAATGCCGAGGCTAAATTAGCTTCCTGCCCACAGCTCTTCCTCAGGAATTCTTGCAGGGATATATTTGTATGAAAGAAAAGAGATTAGAGGAAACCATATAAATGCAATCCATCACCCACAATTAGAAATAAGTGAGGGCAGGAGCAAGAGAAACCTTCTCTGTCTGAGTCCTTTTTCAGGATGTGTGTGTATGTGTGTGTACATATAGATATAGATATAGATAGATATAGATATAGATGATATAGATGATATAGATATAGATATATAGAGATAGAGATAGAGATAGAGATAGATAGATAGATAGACAGATAGATAGATACATACATGCATACATACATACATACATACATAGAGATATATACACACACACATATATATACACACTATATATATATACACTCTATATATATGCATGTGTGTGTTATTATGTATATGTAAATATGTGTGTCTGTGTATATATCTATATATAGGCATGCGTGTCTTATGCATATGTAAATATATGTATGTATGTGTACATATATATATGCAAGTGTGTGCTATTATGTGTATGTAAATATATATAANAATGTGTATATATATATAAAAACATATATATATACATATATACATTCATATAGTCAAGAATTTCAGTTGAAATTAAAGCTCTAGAATATACCTATACATATTTAGCACGTATAAACATATGATTTAGGTATAGATACATGCACACTGCACATGCACAAGCAGCCAAAAGAAGCAGAGAACTGACTTGCCTTGCCCAAGCCCAGACACATCACCATGCAAAGGAAATTTTACCCCACATCTTTTTTTTTTTTCCCCTTAAAGGCCCATCTCTGGGAGTCAAGTGAACCTTTTGTTATCACAGTTTCCTTCAAAAGAGTAACCAGAAAAAGCTGTTTAATCAAAAATTTTATTCTCCAACACCATTTCATCATCCATATCTCGCCATCAATATCCTGGTGCCACAATGGGCTCCTGCCAGGGCTCAGGACTGGGAGGCAGGAGGGGTTTCAGAGACCCCACTACTGAAGGGGGGAACTGGTGCATCAGCAAAAACCACACCTCAACTTACCCAAGACATAAACTCTGATGTCCAGACCAACACACATCCCGGCACCTCTCCCAGGAGGCACTTCCAGGAGCACTGAACTTACCAAAACCACCTCCAAAAGACCCTTTTTGTTTGGAAAGTGTGGGAGGTGAAAGGTTCCTTTAAGCAGGTCCAAAGTGAAAACCATCGTTCATTCAGTTCCTTTATCCATGACACGAGAACAAAATGATCTGATCTAAGCAAAACTTCTGGTTTCATAGCAACAATGAACATATATATATTATTTTTTGATCTAGTGCAAATCAGTGCTGAGGTGCATCACTTGTGACTACTTTATTTCCTGTACTAAAGTCTGTTGAAACACTATTAAAATATAATTTAACTAAATGGCTTCCTGGAAAATAATAATATAAAAACCCCATTTCTAGTACAAAAGTCAAAAAATGTCGAAAGTGAGGCTCATTTGTGAAAAATAATAATGCTGTTTAGCTCTTATATAACTCTTTCTGTGAGATCTTGATATCATTTTTGAAGAAAATAATGTGGATTGCCCTTCTCCAGTGCTGGGAATCAAGAGCCAGATGTGAGGAAAGGAGTCAAAGCTAAATTTTAGGTGACTCTGGAGCAGGGGAAATTGGAGCATGTTTTTCTGGGCAGTGCATTTTTAAGATAGTTATGACTCCCCTATGCCTTAGTCAAAGCAAAATGTAGCCAGTCCAGATCTTAATTTTAAGCTTCTTTGTTTTCTGCAAAATAAAGGAAATAATTCCCTTAGGGCAACCAAATCTGTGAGTTTTCAGGGCTGTTTTATCAGAGCTGACACTTCTGGGATTTCCCTTCCCCATGGGAAAAATGGGGATAAAAGGGCTTAGGTGCTGGTCTGATGCAGCATCACTGGTTGGGGACAACCAACTGGTGTGACAACTGGGGTCACCAGTTCCTCACCAGCCCCAAAAATGGGCTTGAATTCGTCACTGCCCTTCCCCTAAGAAAAAGTGCTCCTCATGTTTAATCCAAACTCCCTGACTGCTATTTAAAACCTTTATTTCTTTCCATGTCCCTGATGAGCAATAACAGAGAAACATTATCACATAATATGAAATATTAAACACCTGTTGTAAATATTAAATTATACACAAACACAACCTGGCAAAGATAATACTCGATACATTGTTTACATTGCTGCTGATTAATATTGGAGATTAAAATTAATACTCACATAACATAAACATCAACATGCTTTTAGCATGCAATTAAGCCGAGCAATTTCATCAGCACAAAATGTTCTTGTCCTTTCAAAACGAGACACAATAAAAACAAAGCAGCCCTGAAAATATCACTGAAATCAAACTCCAAATACCAAACATTTGGATCATTAAAGATTATTTTTTTCCCCACTTCGGAAATAATGTTCTCACAACTAGAAGTCCATGGTTGTAAGCAGTCAGAAATTAAGAAGCAGAGTGGGTTTAGATTAGATATCAGGAATAAAATCTTCCCTCTGAGGGTGGGCAGGGCCTGGCACAGGTTGCCCAGAGAAACTGTGGCTGCCCCATCCCTGGGAGTGTTCAAATCCAGGTTGGATGGGGCTTGGAGCAACCTGGTGGTGGGAGAGGGTTGAAACTGGATGATTTTTAAAGTCCCTTCCAACCCAAACCATTCCATGATTCTCTGGTTCTGTGAAATCCTACCACAAGCAACACATCCTCTTGTCTTCTCCACAGTCCTCACTGCTGCCATGGGGCCATGAGAGCCATGGATATTTTCTTTCCTGAAAAAGCCATTAAAAATGGGATGCATTAACACAACAGTTGGATTTAAGGCACATGGGATCTTCTTTTGGCTTTGCCCAGCACTGGAGAGGCCTCAGGTGGGAGACCATCACAGGAGGATGCAAAAACTAGGCAGAGCCTGAAGGGCTGAAGCAAAGGTGAGCAGAGATCAAGAAAACTTGAAGTCTGAAAGAAAGGGAGGGAAAAGGCTGAGGGGAAAACTCCCAACAGTCCTCAGAGGTTCATTCAGAGACAGTTCTCCATGTCCACTGTGGGCAGGACACGAAGGGTTAATTAAAGTGCTGCACATTCTGGGGACATCTAAGGAAATCTTTCCCATTACAAGGTTAATTAAGGAGAGGTATAGATTAGCTGGGGAAGCACAGGAGCCCACATCACTGGAAATCTTTAGGAACAAGTTAGACAGGCATGTAGGAGTGATGTGGAACACAGAGTCACCTTGGAACTGGCGATGTGTTAAACAGACATCCATTTCCTCTGATTGCTCTTCCCCTCTGTGTTTTATCACCCCAGGAGTCTGTCCAGCTGGATTTTAGCCACATGGGAGCTAAGAGGTGCATTAGCTCTTCAGCCAGCACGAGTGGAGACTGAACTCAAGAGATGCCTGCAGGGAAACCTCTTCCCACTGTCCTGTCCCAGGATGTCCCACCGCTATGATGGAGCCACTCAGTGCTCCCTCTGAAATTCCCGTGGCTGATGCCTCTGCAGGGAACAAGGCAGGATGGAGAGCGGAGAAGACAAAATGTGGGTGTGCAATTAGGTGACAGCACATGTCCTGGCAGATGACTGCAGTGATAAAGCATTCCATATGCTCCTGCTCCCATGTAAATCTTCCTCGGCTGACACCGTTCTACAGCACTGGGGAACATACGCCGGTCCCTTATGTTTTCTCTGTCCTTCATAAATGTTGCCAGGCACCAAATACCTAAACACAATTAACATCTGACATGGCAATGAGAGGCTCTGCTACATCCTCAAACAGCAGGGAGCTTCTGCTGGGTTAGGAGCTGGCTGGAGGGCCGGGCCCAGAGAGTGCTGGTGAATGGAGCTGCATCCAGCTGGTGGCCGGTCACTGGTGGTGTCCCCAGGGGTCTGTGTTGGGTCCAGTCCTGTTTAACATCTTTATTG
>VWZD01025248.1:275374-302465 GCA_013396695.1 Sakesphorus luctuosus | reverse complement strand
TGAAGTTGCAGATCAGAAAAAAATCCTATCCAGAGAGAGTGCTCAGGCATTGGAATGGGCTGCCCAGAGAGGGGGTGGATTCCCCATCCCTGGAGGTTTTTCAAGTGAGCTTGGCCGTGGCACTGAGTGCCATGATCTGGTAAAGGGACTGGAGTTGGACCAAGGGTTGGACTTGATGATCTCAGAGGTCTTTTCCAACCCAATCCATTCTACAATTCTCCCAAATATCCTCGGAGTGCTCTGCCTCCATGGTAAGGAGATGCCCTCCAGGGCTGGAGCAAATCCATAGTGGGCAGACAGCTCTTGTCCCATCCACCAAAGTACTGGTGAACCAAAGGTGCCAAACTGGGGCCAGTTTGGGGTCAGCAGATGGTGGTGCATCCTGACAGTGCCCAGGGCATGACCCGGATCTCAGCACCCAGAAACCCACCAGCAGAAATTGCTGAACAATTTACAAATGTTAGATCAGAGGGAAAGCAGAGGAAGAGAAATTGCCAACAGGGATTTTTCCAGAGCAAATTCCTGTCAATCCTTCCGACTCTTTGACAAGAAAACTAGCCAGGCTGAGGGAGGGAAGACACAGCTGTGACAGATCCTCACCCCGGGGAGGCTTCTGGCACCGTCTCTGCTGACAATTTTGCAAACAAACAGGGGAAACCTGATCCAGGTGAGGTTATAAAGGAGGGGCACAACGGAGGGGAGGAAACTCGCACTCAGCAGGCTGTTATCAGGCATTCCCTGCCAGGCTGCGAGGCACCCAGTCCCCACACATCCCAAATTTGCATTAGCAACCCGGATCAGAGGCTCAGGAGGCTGCTGGAAAGTGTGGGGATAACTCTGGGCTGTGAGAGCTGCCAGGTTTTTGCGAAGCAGATAATTAGAAACAATCTTAATAAATTCATAGCGTTTATTTGGAGTGAGCAGCACAAAATTCAGTGAGAATAGAGAAATAAAGGGCTGTGTTTTGAATGGATCGCTGACACTGAAATTTAAGTTGGGGAATAGCATTTGGATGGGACTAAAACCCCAAAAAAGCCTCTTGATGTTGTGATGGGACCCAGCTTTGGGGTGATGTTGAGGAGGAAAGGGCAGGCACAAGGGCCACCCATGGGTGCATCCGTGGGAGGTGACACCAACACCTCTCCCTGGGCACAATGTGATGCTCCACAGCTTAAGGATAATACAGATGAGCTGGAGCCAGTCCAGTAAAGAGCAACCTGACCTGGTCTGGAAACAACAGCCAGCGCAAAAAGGATTAAAGAATTGGGGGCTGCAGCCTTTTTCACCATCTGCTATTTGGAAAAAAAAAAAAAAGAAGGAAGAAAACAAGCTGAGGTTTTGTCTGCTTTACCCAGAGACAGAGTGATAATTGGATACATTCAGCTGAGTGTTTTGCAGTGAGCAGCTCCACATCAGTGGCTGGATCCCCACACAGGTCTCTGCCCCGCAATGGCTCCTGGGATGAGGTTTCCCAGGCAGCACCTTCCCTGCAGCACCTTCCCAGGCAGCACCTTCCCTGCAGCAGCACAACACAAAGCTTGGTCATGGTTTTCCTCCATCCTGCTGGTCACCCTTGGCTGCTTCTTAACTCCTGAAGCTCACAGTGGTGACTTCTCTTCATTCCTATTAATTTTATAGAGGTTGCACTATGGATACCTGTGTGTGTTCTCCCAGACCTGTCCTGGAACAGCCACAAACGTCATCCTTTAAATTTCTGCAAATCTGTTTTCCAAATCACTTCTTTGGAGTAGCCTTTTTTTTTTTTAATCCCTCGGGTAGATTGTCTGAATTTTTTCATTCTCAGTGGAAGTCTGGGCATCCTAAGGAAGCAGGATAACAGTCCCTGTCCCACGGGGTGGGCAGAGCAGGCACTGGCACCTTATTGTTCTCTGCATCCGCTGCGCCTACCAGGGGAGGAAATCAGCTTTATCTGAGGCAAAGAAAGACACCAATTAGGAAAATTATTAGGGAAAACTTCCTGGCAACAGCATAGCCATGCATGGGAACAGACACAGCAGGCAACTGTGGAAACAGCCGTGTTTTTAGGGAACTGCCTTGTGGGAGATGCTCTCCCGTACACAGGGAGAGGACGTTGTCACCTCATTGTCTGTGGTCAGCACCTGCTCCTCTCCCACACTAATTTACAGGGTTCCCCTCTCTCCCTGTCCTGGCCCATCACATCACTCTCCCAAGGTCCCTGTATCCCTCCACTCCACTCCAGAATCTCACCCTCACCCTGGGGACCCACCACACTGAGCATCCCTTTAAAGGTTAAGAAGGTTCCACACCTTTCCAGAGGGCTGGGAGAAGGGAAAGTGTTTTTACAAGGCACAGAGGTGGATGGAGGACGAGGGTGGGTGTTTCACCTCCCCTCAAGAGCAGCATTTGGCAGGGGAAGGCTCATGGTGGTACCCACTGCAAGCCCCCTGCCCTTGGCACTGCAGAGGAATGTGGTACCCACTGCAAGCCCCCTGCCCTTGGCACTGCACAGGAATGTGCTGTACCCACTGCAAGCCCCCTGCCCTTGGCACTGCACAGGAATGTGCATCAGGGTGAGCTCTGGAGCCCACCCAAGCATCATCCACATGCAGGGGGTCCATGCCAGTGGGAAAACCACCTGTTATTGCCTTACAAGGACAAAAAAAGGTCTATTTTTCTTCTGCTTGCCATAGCAAAGCAAACAAAACCCCTCAAAATCTCTAAGCTTCCTTTTAACCAAATTACTTCCTATGAAAATTATTCTAGGGAAGAAAATAAAGCAGAGCCAGCCCAAGCAGCCAAAGGCTGCTCCCCAACAAGGGGATTGCAATGGGCCCACCATGGCTTGGCACAGAGCAGCAGCCAACAAGAGGAGCAGAATGAGCTGCTGGCACACAGAGGGCTCAGAAGTCCCATGTCTAGTGGGCTTTGTTTGGTTTTTTATTTAGTGGAGGGGGGGCAGAAAAATCAACCTATGAAATCCATTGCTGACTTGGCACTGCTCAGGTGTCTCTCTGCCCCTTGTTGCCCCTAATCTGGGCCAAAGCTGTGATGCTGAGCTGTAGGACATCCCTGAGCATGGAAATGTGCACTTGGATGGACCGTCCCAGGGGGTTTTGCCACTCACCATCCTGCCTGCAACGGCCACACATTTCCTAAAAAGCAGGAGAACAGCAAAATGAATGCCCTTCCCTTCCACCTGTGTCCTTGCTAATCATCTCAGCGGATCTCTGAGCCCATCAGGTGGGATGGAGGGAACTCCTCCTCATCCCAGCAGGTGACCAAGCCTCATGCTGTGCAGCAAAGCCATTCAGATGCCCATGGCATGGCATGGAGCTGCAGGAATCCGAGCCAGAGAGCAGCCTGGCAGACTTGCAGGCAGGAGGGGGCCACCAGGACTCTGCCAACAAGCTGCTCTTGGCACCCCTGCCCTCCCCACAGCCTTTCTGCTCCAATATGTCCAACTATTTGGCACCAAACCTGTGGTGTCGTTGCTGTCACAAATGCAATGCTTAAGGTTGGATCTCTCCTTGTTGGTCCCAGGTATTCCCAGGTTTACTTCCAATTCCAGCTAATAAAATTACAACTGCTCAATTCCAACTGGCAAAAAGCCATTCCAGCCCCAGGCTGAGGCTCCCTGGGGTCAGGCTGCTCATGTCAGGGAGAAGTCACGACCCACAGGGGAAGGAAGCTCCGGTTAAGACGTGTATTTTTGTGGTTGTGCTTTAAGTTTCTATAGCTACCAGGAACGAGCTGGCAGGAAATGCAGCTGCAGCTTCTCCACACGCTGCTTTGGAGTGGAAAAGCAGGAAATGGGGCCCATTGGAAGTGGGTTTAACTTCCCCTATTTAAGTATGTCTCCTCTCCTTGTCTCCACACCCCGCTTGTGGGATGGAGGAGCACACTTGGCTGTGTGCTGGGGATGCTTCAGTGAGCTCAGTGGTCAGATTGCAAGGCCAGATGCAGCCCAGTTTTCCTGCAGAGCTGTGAGTGGCAGTGGCCAAGGCCCCTGAAATCAGCTGGGAAGCAGCATGCCAGGATGGGCAGGGGTTGCTGCAGGAGGAATTGGTCCCCAGCCCTTGGGTCTCCAGGTCCTGGACACTGATGCTGAGCCCTGCAGAAATGCAAACCCTATTCCATTTCACCTCCCTTTCTCTGTTTACATCAATCCTTTGGTGTTTAAATACACAAAGAAATGCACAAAGTGTGCAACAGATAATCTTTAATAATTTGTACCTCTGCTTTCTGCTTTCTTTAGGGATTCCAGCTCTCAAAACAGAAGGAAAAGGGATATAGGAGATTCACAACCTCTCCACAGCCAGAAGAAACCCTTGGAGACCACACTGAACCCCGAGGCCACCTTTGTATTCTGGTGCTTGCTACAGTGATAAAATCCACCTTCCCTCTTCAAACAGCCTCTCCTGTGCTTTTGGGAATTGTGCACATGCTGTTACACACAGAGCCTGAATTGCTCCAGGGGGACACAGGGGAACTCAGACACAAAACAATAAATAAGGTATAAAGAGCATTTCCTCAAAGGGGTTGAAGCATTTGAGCCCTACAAGTAACAAACCTCACTTTGTTTAGGGATGAACGTGTTTCTGGAAGCATCATCCAGATCCAAGGTGTTTCACTCCCTTCTGCCAAGTGTTGGGACACAGCGGTCCAGGGAAATGCACTCAAATCCCTGATAGTTTATGTTCTCTAACAATCTGAGCATCTTTTCACAACACACACACTTACAGAGGTGGGTTGGTCCCTCTGCACTTATGAGTTAGTAAAATGTGAGGCTTGAGAGGTCAGAGGTTGGATTCACACAAACATCCCAGAGCTCAAATATCTTTCCAGAGCTTGTCTGAACTTTAGGTGACCTTCTTCAGTCTGGAAATATGAGGCAGCCCAAGTTCCTGGTGAGATTACCAACACATCATGAACCTGGCAAAGTGCAGCATGACCTGCAGAAAAGTTTTCCTGGGATATTCAGTTGATCCGTGGCTTCGGCTGCTGAGCAGGACCAGGAGGGCTCTGGGTCATGGTGATGGCCTTGGTCAAGCACCAGATGATGCTTTGGACAGCTTCCAGGTGGTGTCCAACAATGTGGATGTGGCCTTCGGATGTTCCTCCACCTGTCCTTCGTGCAGCCCTTGAGACCCAACACCCAGAAACTGGTCTAAGAGTTTTCCTTATTAATCAAAAGCTTAATGAGCTCTGATTCACCAGCTCTAAGGCAGGGATGGCTCACCCAGACCCTGCAGGGAGGCCTGAGGGTGACAGATGCGCACCATTACCTGTAACACTGTTATTCCTCAGTTCCTGGGATGTCCTGCCCTGAACTAGGGCCCAACCTGCCAAATGCTGGGCACACATCCAGCAAAGGGCAGCATCCCATCCTCATCCTCCTTGGGAAATCTGCCTCCTTGGGAAATCTGCCTCCTCAACCACAGTGAGACAACTCCCACGCTGAGCCTGGACACGGCATCTTCTAGATATTCTCAGAGTAACAAACTACCCAGAAGTGTTACCAAACTCCAGGATCCCGGTGGACATTTTGCTGCCTGCTCATTGGCATTGCAAGGCATTTCACAGCATTAAAATCACTGTTTTTCAGCATAACTCCCAAACAAAACAAAGCCACCTCGGGTCATTGCTTTACTTACAACTTGCTTAACAACAAGCAATATTTCTGCCTTTTTTCCTGACGTGGATTTTGCTACATTTTGCTGTTGTCTGAAATGCCAGGAGATTAACAGCCTCTCTCCTGGGTCTGAAAAATCTCCTTTTACCACTGAAACTAATTATGCTGTTAACCACTAATGCTGCTGAAGGAGAGCTAATGAGTTTCTAGACAGTGGGTGTTTTATCTCCCGTGCACAGAGAGCTACAGCCACGCAAGGTCCAGCAGCAACACAAAACTTCTGCGGCAGCCACAGCCTGCCTGGCTAAGGGGAAAACCAGGGAGGAGGCAGCACAGCTGGTCCAAAACACCCACCCCTGTCTCCATCACCTGCAATGCTCAGGAAAACAGCGGTGGAGATGTAAATGAAAGGATGCCCCGCTGCTTTTACACCCCCAGGACATTGTCAGCCTTAATGAGTTAATATTGTTGAATCCTCCTGTGCTCATCAGCTGGGAAACAGTGTAGGAAAGGCATTTCCAAGGTGGCCCTCCCAGGGCAGTGTTTGTACTCTCCCACCTCCTCCCAAGACAATGTTTGTGTATTCCCATCTCCTCCAGCCATCTGGTGCCTTTTCCATGTCCCCCCAGGAAACACATCCTGTTGTTGGTGCAGGTTTTATTGTTATCATCATCATCAGTTCTTAGGATTAATATCACAGAAGGAGCTTGGAGCACTAGTCAGTCCCTTCACGTTTCAGTAGGGTCTGTAGCAATGGGACAAAGGGCAATGGTTTTAGACTAAAAGAGGATAAATTTAGACGAGATGTAAAGGAGACCTTTTTAATGATGATTATTATGGCACAGGTTGACCAAAAGGGTTTGAAAAACATTCAAGGCCAGGTTGGACAGAGCTCTGAGCAACCTGATGTGTTTGACAATGTCCCTGCTCCCTGCAGGGTGGTTGAACTAGATGAGCTTTGAAGGTCCTTTCAAGCCCAAACCATTCTATGATTACATAACTCCATGATTCATGTTGTGCAAACATTGTTGGAGATATCCCACACTTGTCCCAGTCACCTGCCAGTGCAAACTAAGTCAGTTAAGGGTTCCACTGTGCATTGTGCTACCTAAAAACACTCTGTATTCGTCTCTGACAAGCTTACAAGCTGCACAACCACAGTCAGAGCAGACCAGACCAGAAGAAGAGCCTGAAAGGAGGCAAGTGAGTCACCTCCTCCATGAAGCTGAGACCGTGGATGTGCAGGGAATACACTCATGATTTGATTCTTGAATGAGTACCTCTAGCAGGAGAGTTTATTTCTTCCCATCACAGCATTAGACACCTCTGGTGGGGTGGGAAGAGACCTACGTGGGCTGGAGCAGAACTGAGCAGCATCCCACAACTTGGTTTTCCTGAATTGTGACGCCTGATCCTTGATGTTACCCAGTGGGACACGATCCAAGATTCCCAGCTTGATTTCTTCCCCCAGCACTAACCCACTCCTCAACAGCCTTATTCACCAATTTGTCCATAGGTTTGCCAATGTCTTCCATTGTCCCTGGGATACCACAGGAATTACAGTAACACTGTACAGTGAAGCTCAGAGGTAAGAAATGACTCCCAAAGCAACCAGTTCAAATTCTTCCTCTTCCCCACATCACAACCCTTGGACTTGGTGATCTTGGAGGTCCCTTCCAGCCTTAATGATTCTCTGATTGTATGACCAGCACTGGTGAGGAGGCAATCCTGGGAGTAGACACAGAGCTGGGGTGCATCTCCAAGGCTCCCAGCCCAAATACTGGCAGTGGTGGACACCTGAAAACCTGCAAACCACTTTATGTTCCCTGCAGACATTAATATCTATTTCTGGACATGCCATGGATCATGAGAGGTGGTGGTTTCACCATCCCTGGCGGTTTTTAAGGTGAGCTTGGCCGTGGCACTGAGTGCCATGATCTGGTAAAGGGACTGGAGTTGGACCAAGGGTTGGACTTGATGATCTCGGAGGTCTTTTCCAACCAAATTGATTCTATTATTCTATGTTTAGTGGATCCAGTTGAAACAAATTCTCCTTGACCTTGAAGGTCCTGGGAGCACAAGGAGACACACAGTTGCTGACCCCATGGTGGACAAACCCCAAGCCAGGAGTGGGACAGACTGGGATGCCCAAATGTGCCTGCAAGCTTTCCAGCTCCTTTTCCAGCTCTCTTTCCATCCACAAACATGCTAAATCTGCATTCATACCTTCACTTTGTTGACATCTCAGCTGTCCACACAGCAGGTGATTTCCCTGCATGTCACCACTTTCTGACCCACATCTTCATGGTGTTGGTTATGCTTGGCCAAAGCAGCAGCATCGCTGCCTTGGAACAGCCTCCACATCTCTCTGCCTTCCTTCCCGACTCACAGAGCTCCCCCAAGTCCTCTGTGACCAACTTTCTATGCTGTGCAGCCTTTCCCAGCTCCCTCAGTTTCGAGCTTAAGAAGGCTTTTTTTATTGCATCCTTTGATGGATCATTCAAAGGCTTCAATAACCATGTTTCAGGTTTTGTAGCCTTTCCTGAGCGCTGCCTACTGCTGTTGTTTACATCTGGGACCTTCAACCGCACAACAGCTCCTTCATGAAAACGTTAGTTTCTCACTCCTGGGTTGAACTTGTGGCATGGAATTGTCTCTTGCCGTGTGTTTGTGTACATTTTCTGTGTCTGCTGTGGCCAGACAGCAGCTCTCTGCTTCCTGAGAAGGACTTGCTGCTGCAAAAACATGCCCTGAGTAGATAGGATGAGTTCTGAAGGAAGGGAATAAAGTATTCGGTGCCACCAAGGTAGAAAAAAGGAGGTCACAGCTCCTCAGAGACTCATGCCAGCCTGGAAAAGTTCTGAAAGTGGAGTTGAGAGTGAGGAAAACTTGCAAAGAAAGGGAAAGTTGTTTTCCTCTCTTTTTGCCTTCTCTATCACCTTCCATGTGATCACCAGAGAACTACGGGATGTTTCTGCTCAGGAAAGGGGACTGGTCCCATCACAGGACAACAAACCAAAGCAGGGAACTGGAGGTCAGGGCATAAAGAGCCCTGGAGGGCTGGAGCCCAAAAGTGGACTCGAGTTACACACTGGGGACATTCCTTCCTGTGCAGATACAAGGCAAATTCAGCATTTTGGGGAGTTCAGGAATAAGGAGCATTCCAAATGTAGACCAACCTACCACAGACACACCCTTGGCGTTTCATACCAGTGAGTGGGACCTTGATTTGTGTCCTCTACCACTGCAAGGGCCTCCTGGGGCTCCTCAGCTTTCAAGATGTTTTATCTCATCCAGTGCAGCTGTCCTGTAGGAGGTGAGTGATGTCTGGGATGTTGTCCACTGTCTGGGGTGTCTGACCTGGGGTCTCTGGGGTCTCTTCTTCTCCACAGACAGTGAGGGACTTTCCCTCACTCAAGGCTCGACATCTGGTGGAATTACCATTCCTGGAAGCATTCAAAAAGCTTGTGGATGTGGCACCTGGGAATATGGTTTGGTGGTGAACGTGGTGGTGCTGGGCTGATGGCTGGACTCGGTCTCAGAGGTCTTTTCCAACCTTAGTGATTCTGTAATTCTATGATCTGCATCTTCTGGGAGAGATTTTAACCTGGGTCTGGTGTTCTTGCCTTGCCCCCCTCACTGGAGTCACACATCCCAAGGCAGGAAAAGCCAAGAGACCCTCAGGAGCTGAAGAAAAGGAGTAGAAGATGGGGGAGAGCAGGGGTTAAATGTTCAGACACTTCATCTCCATGAAATCCCTCTCAGGAAAAGATGCCAAAAAATCCTTTCAAACCAGCAGCTGTAAAGGTCACAGGGGAAGCTGCAGGGTTGAAATGAAGTCTTTGGCAGAGCAGAGGAGCAGCTTGGCCAGCACCTCTCCTCTCCCTGACCAACCCAGCACCACAGCCCTTGCCATGCCAGGGCTGGGCCACCAGTGGTGACACCTCTGCACCTTGGACAGCCCCACATTGTCCCTGGGAACAAACTGAATGCAATCAAAGCAGGTATTGCACAGCCAGAGACATTGGGAGCGGGAGCTGCCTCCCTGCCCAGCATTCCCAAGGGTTCTGATGGCTCCATGGATCTGTCTGTTCCAGGAACATCACAGAAAACAGGGAGTGAAGCCCAGGAGTGCTTCTGCTGGGCCTCCTTAGGCCTGGGTTGAACCTTACCTTGCTCTTCTTTCCGCCCCAGCTCAACTTTTGAAGTCCAAATTCCCATCCCATGACAGGACTCTGTGCACTCAGGCAGAGCAGTGCCTGCAGGAACAGGGCAGGGACCAACAGTGATGGATGCCCTGACACCTCACCCTCCCAGCCCACCTCCAAGGCATTTTCTCCAACCCACCTCAGCCTTTCGTCTTCTCATTCCCCTTTTTTTGCTTTCCTGACTCCCAGAGTTTTGGCCCTTGTGCTGGGCTCCTCCTTCCTTTCAGGCTGCTCCTCTCTATGGAGTTTCCCATCATGTTCCTCCTTCAGTGCGTTCATTCCCAGTTCCAGTGGAAGTTGTATTTTTCAGATTGCTGTCCCAAATCCACATACCAACCATTGCAGTGAATATTGGGTGGCCACACACCTCCTCTGACCCAGCCAGAGAGCATCTGGTTCCCTGGGTCTGGATAAATCATAGAAAGGCAGGGCAGGGATGTTTTATTTTCCTTGGAATTTATTTAACAAAAGAAAACCAACCCTGGGGTCAGCGTGGCCCCGAGTGCCACCCTGGGAGAGCCCCTGCAGCTGAATGAAGCCTCTGTTGCAGCTCACACTGGCACCTCTATGTGAGAGGCCGCAGGGTCTCCCTGGTACAGGCACCCCTGGCCCAGGGTGGCACAGCCACCCCACCCTGTCCCTCTGAACCCTCTCTGGATGCACAGGGAGCCCCTGGAGCAGATGTGCCCTGCTGTGTGTGAGCCATCAGGGCTGAGGCCCCCATGGAGTTGGGAGCACAGGAATGCCTGGTGTCTGCAAAGTTTAGGGCCAAAACACTGACCTAGCAGAGTCATAGGCACTGAAAATGCCTTTTTAAGAAATAATTCAGGTCATCAGTTCCCAATCCTGTCTGGTTTTTCTCCCAAATTAACACTCTGGGGCCTTTAGCCAGGTATGGATGAGATTAGCTTAGTTGATTAGAGCATGGTGTTAATAACACCAGGGGTGTGGGTTTGATCTCTGTCTGAGCCATTCACTGAAGAGTTGGACTCAATGATCCTGTGGGTCCCTTCCAACCCAGAATACTCTGTGAAATTCCTGTGAAAAGTGGGTCTGCCTGTTAACAGGATTGTCCTTTCTCACCCACATCCTAAAGCACCAAAATATGTTCTTTTCCCAGCACCCATCAGTGCTTTTCCAAACAACCAGTATGGTTTCCATGGGCACAGCACAGGGCACCAGCAGTGCTGGGGGCAGCTGCAGAGCCCTGGCTGGGAGCACAGCACAGGGAACCCCCATCCTGGTGGCTTTTCATAGGCAATGAGGCTTTGGTGACCATCATCACAAGGTTTCTGTCTCCTATGGGAACCCATCCTGGAGCCAGAGGGGAGGGCATTAAGGATTGTCCCAGTTCAGCAGGTGGGACCAGTTTATCCCTGTGTGGGTGTGACCAAAGCTGTGGATTCTAAACACTCTATGCCATTTCCCAGGAACTGTTAACAATGGCCCACTTGCAGCACCTGCCCAGGGCACACCTGACCTCTCAGGCTGGGAGCTGGCTGGGAAAGAAGCCTGTGAGAGGAGAGCTGGGATAACTCCCCTCCAGGGAGTCCTTGGCACCTCCACACCCACCTGAGGGGTCACGTCTGCTCATGGGCCAGACACGATGCCAAAAATCACAGAGTCAGATCACCCATTGTGGAACTCCCTGCCCTGGAGGAGGTACTGGGTGATCCCACCTGAACCTGAGGGTACATAACCTTGGGGTTTGGAGACCTCTGGGACCACTCATCAGGTCCAGAGGAGGAGCAGAACCTCGACCACACTATGACCACCACTCTCATCAGACTGTGACCACCACTCTCGACCAGACTGTGACATCATCTGCACCAACAGATTTTTTCCTTCCTTTTGTTTTGGACTCGGGGAACCACGTGGGGCTCAGCACAGGGGCCAACAAACCCCACTGTGTTTGTGTCCCAGGGTGCTGGGTTACACTGCTNTCTCCAACTTCAATTTCCCCTGGCAGAGCTTGAGCCCCCCGTGCCCCCTTGTCCTATTGCTGAGTGCCTGGGAGAAGAGACCAACCCCCACCTGGCCACAACTTCCCTTCAGGCACTTCCAGACAGTGCTGAGGTCACCTCTCAGCCTCCTCTTCTCCAGCACAAACACCCCCAGCTCCCTCAGCCTCTCCCCACAGCACTTGTGCTCCACTCCCTTCTCCAGCCTCGTTGCTCTTCTCTGGCCCCGCTCCAGCCCCTCAACATCTTTCCTCAACTCAGGGGCCCACAACTCAACACAACACTCAAGGTGTGGCCTCCCCAAGGCAGAGTCCAGGGGAAGGCTCACTGCCCTGCGCCTGCTGGCCACGCTACTTTGGATCCAAGCCAGGATCCCATTGGCCTTCTTGGCCACCTGGGCACACAGTTGGCTCCTGTTGAGCTTCCTGTCCCTCAGTCCCCCCAGGTACACATGGATGCTCTCCTGGATGGAGAGGCTCATGGAGAGTATCCTGTGTTCTCAGACACATGTGGGTACATCCTGATAGGCAAGGAAATCCAACCCAGCACCACAAGAGATGCACTCCCATGGTTTGTGCTGTTGACATTTTGAAACCAATTGGTTTGTTGTTATGCTGGATGAACAAAACGGGGAAAAGGCAATTATGGAGGAGACCAGCATTATGTTGTTACTGCTGCTGCTATCAGTGTTATTGCCCTCCTCCCTCTGAGCATGAGTCGGTGTTTATAGAGAGATGGACTTTCTGAAATGTCAGTGAGCACCAAACACTTGAAAATCCAGCCCTACAGAGGTCTGAAAAACCTTCTGGTTCCTTCAGATACTGTATGAACATGGGAAAATGCAGCAAGCCTGCCCTCAGGTGAGTCCCAGCCAGGTACACCAGTGAGAAACAGGGAGCAGAGGCAGTCAGAGTGGAAAGGAGACACTCTTTCCAGACTTCTCCCACTGAACCAGCCATGTTGGGAACACTGGAGAGTAATTCTTGGTGCCAGGGGACAAATTCTGCCACCCACAGTCATGGAATCAGGGAGCCATAGAAAGGCTTGGATTGGAAGGGACCTTCAGGATTGCTTCCTTCCAACCCCCTTCCCACAAGCAGGGACACCTCCCACCAGCCCAGGTTGCTCTAAGGCCTGTCCAACCTGGCCTGGGACACTTCCAGGCATGGGGCAGCCACAGCTTCTCTGCCCAACCTGTGCCAGGGCCTGCCCATCCTCACAGCCAGGAATTTCTCCCTAATATCTAATCTGTTCCCCATTTCAGGTAGGGGAAAGGCCCTCCATGCATCCTCACCCATAGCCAGAATTCTCCATCAGCCTGATTAGAAATGAACAAGACAATGACCTGATTCCAAAGGAAAGCCATATTTTCCCCACTTTTACATAGAAGTCAAGTGGCTGCACCTGTAGGAACATCTCTTAAAACTCTGGAGTGGAGCAGGAGCTTTCCCAGCATTGGATCACTTAACAGTGGGCAAGAATGGCTGGATCTGGGGTTTATGTTGTGAGTGTGTGCAGGAACGTTCAGAGGGTCAGAGTCAGCCCAGCAGAGTTTTTGGTTCAAGCAGACGAAGAGCAGGATGGGGAGTTGACATGCTGGAAGGGAACTGGTCCTGTTCCCAGTCACACCACAGCCCTGCTCAGCCAGGACTGGAGAAAAAGTATCAGATCTCCTTGATCCCAGTCCAGAGATCTGTTCATTGTTAATGTTTCTTTTGAACTTTCCCTCCCTGCAGACACACCATGGCCAGGGGTAGTTGTTGACTTCTCCCCTCAGCTGGACATCAGTGGGTTGAGTTTTACAGCCATTCAGGGCACAAATCCTTGCTGAGGCAGACACAGTGGGCTTGCTGCCTCCTGGGCAGTTTTATTTACTCTGCCTTTCCTTGCTGTTTTCTTTAACCTAAAATAAAATGTCCCAGACCAAAAAAAAAAAAAAAGTGAGCGTGTTTCACTCACAGAGTCTGGACAAACATATCCCTTCCCCACTCTCAGACAGAGCTCCTGGGATGAGCCATGGGGAGCCCATTGAGATGCAGCAGCTGCAGAGGTTGGAGAGAATTGTAGAGGTGATGGGGTCCTGTTTTCTTTCTTTATCTGCTGACAAGAGAGGTCTCTTTGGTCACACCTCACCCAACAAGGCTTGAGAACCAACCCTGCCTTGCTCTGGCTCTCCCGCAGAGCTTCTCGTTAGGAGGACATGACTGTAATTAGCACAGCCCCTGCTCAGGGCTCCTCCTCAGGGACAGCTGCTGCCTGGAACCAGCTATTTTTCCCTCCACAAAACAGCATTTGTGTGTGAATGTGGGTTTTTTTGCTGGGAGTTGAGTTCCATCACAGCGAGAGGGCTCCATGCTCCTGCTCCCCACAAGCTGGAATGACATCCAGGAAGGCTGAGTTTGCCTCAGAGGAAAAGCAATGATGTGTTCCAGCCTTTTGACAGTGGAGGAGTGAGTATTTCTGCGCTTGGATGGGCTTTTTCCTACCTCAGACCACCTCTCTCTGGATTAAATGAACTGTTTAAATGTTATCAGGTGTAAATAGGGCTGAAATTACACCCTCCATGAGCTGATTAGGCTTTCACATTTTTTATCAGCTTAAGAACCAAAGACAGTGAGAACAGGCTTGATATCTCTCCCAGGCTCTCTCAAAAACACCCAGAGATGAAGCTCCATCAGCCCTCAGAGGTGTGCCAGGCAGAGAAACAGCCCATGGGGCCTGTCTTGGTACCTCCAAGAAGACCAAGGTGAGCCACCTGCACCATCTTCTGCTGGAAACTTCCAGGCTGTGGCAAAACCTGGATCATCCTGTGCATCACCAGGCCTTTTCCCTGGTTTGGGGGAACACTAGAAAAGCACACTCCACTCAGCCAGGAGATCACCACACATAGAGGGTCTGCTGAAATTTTGGCACAAGTCCCTGCTCAGCAGTGGACACCTCCAGGTATCCCGCCAGCAAGGGGTCTGTGCTCACAACTCTTGTTCTCACCTGAGGAGGGCAGGGAGAAGGCTCTCTGTGGGTCACAGCCATGGCAGAAAATGGGCAGCTGGTTTCTGTGAAACCCTCTGTCCAGCTTTGACATTCCTTTCCTCTCCACCTCCAAAAATGATCGTAAAATAATTTAGGTTGGAAAAGGCCTTTAAGATCATCGAGTCCAACCATTCCCCCAGCACTGCCAAACCCACCACTGAGCCATGTCCCCAAGTGCCACATCCACACGTTTTTTAAATCCCTCCAGGGATGGTGACTCCACCACTGCCCTGGGCAGGCTGTTCCAATGCCTGACCACACTTTCTGTGAAGAGTATTTTTCCTCATATTCAACTTAAAACTCCCCTGGTGCAACTTGAGGCCATTTCCTCTCATCCTATCACTTGTTACTTGGGAAATGGTTCCCTCTGCAACAGTCTGGGTGTGGGGGCTTGGCTTTACAATCTTGCTTCTGCCATTAAAGATTCCTGTTAAGGAAATCTCAGATCCATCACCACAAATGACACAGGGGCAGAGCAGAAGGAAAACCTCTTCTGTGCATCAAAATTCAGCCATTAAACCAGCCCTGCAACATCTCTCTGCTCTTTCTGAGTGACTTTGTTTTGGTTGTTTTCTTATATCTTTTTTTTTTTTGGACTAACTCCCTTCAAACCAGGCCTTCCAAAAATAACTTTGCCTCTGGAAAAAGAGCCCATCATCTTCTGCCCTTGTAAGCCTGACTTGCACCCTGCCTGGGAGGTCATTCCAGCCTCAGGGGACCTCTGGCTGCTCCACCTCCAGGCTTCCCACTGACCCTGTGCCAATCTCCTGGAGATACTGCAGAGAAAAGCACCTTCAGCCCTTTGAAACTCTCAGAAACCAGAAGTCCCCAGAGGCTGCCAGCCCCAAACATCTCAGCTCACAGCTAAAAGATGTTGATGCTGCTGATGGGAAATGTCCCATGGAGTGAAGAACCTGGGCAAGGGAAGCTCAGCAAGAACAACACAGGCACTCAGCAATAGGACAAGGGGGCACGGGGGGCTCAAGCTCTGCCAGGGGAAATTGAAGTTGGAGAGCAGGAAAAACTTCTTTGCAGAGAGAGTGCTCAGGCATTGGAATGGGCTGCCCAGAGAGGGGGTGGATTCCCCATCCCTGGAGGTTTTTAAGGTGAGCTTGGCCGTGGCACTGAGTGCCATGATGTGGTAAAGGGCCTGGAGTTGGCCCAAGGGTTGGACTTGATGATCTCGGAGGTCTTTTCCAACCCAATCCATTCTATGATTCTGTGATTCTATGAACATGAGCCAACAGCCAAAATGGGAAGTGCTGATGATGGTGATGGGCAGGGAGAGAGCTGATGGATGGGGAGACATGACCAGCTGATCAAGAAGCACCTCCAGACTGCAGAGCAGCTTTGGGGATGCAGGAGCCTCTCCCAGAGCAGCAATGGGGCAGCCACAGACTGTGCTCCATCCCCTGAAGGGAAGGGGATTTTCTCTCCAGCCCAAGGATAATAAAAAAAGGTGGTGTGGGTTGAATGGGGCCTGGGTTAAGCAGCCTACCACTGTGCTTCTGATTTACCATTTATTTACCACTGGGATTTAAATAACCTGCTCAGGGCTGAATGTGAAATATGACTGAATCAGACAGACTCGGCTCAGCGGGTGAAAGCCTGAGAAGAACAAGCATCATTTCCTACAGCTCCAGGGTAAGAGTTATTTAAGGACAAGGACTCAGCCAAGGAGAGCCCCACAGTGATCTCCAAACTGTCCTCACAGCCAGCTGGCTGGAAAAGAAATCAGCCCATGCATTACTGAGGATTGGGAGCCTTTGCTCCTTGGGCCACTCTATTTTTCAAGGCAGAAGCCCCAGAGTTATCTATCCCATTTCCTCACCTCCCTCCCATACATTTTTCTGCTGGTAGAGCTGAGAAAATCTGAGAAAATTAGCAAAATCCAAAGCCCTCTCTACATCTATTGCAACAACATCTGCAGCCCAACATCTGCAACGTCTGCACTATGAGCTGAACCAGAGATCTGAGCTGTTCACTGCACGTTTTCACACCACACAGAAGTATCTGGAGGCCCAGAAATTGGTGTCCAGCCATGCTGGACAAGACTGGCCCCTGCACTGAAGACCTTGCTGCAGGCAAGGAGAAAAGAAGGATTATAACCTGCAATTCCCAGAGGGAAACCAGAGGGGCCACAAAAAACAGGTGACCTAAGTTGCTTTATAGCAGAGCCCTCATCATTTGGTAAAGTTTCATGATGTTGTCTTAAAATAAAGTGGTCTTTTATTAGACATTTTCTTAGTGCAGCAGCAGCCTGAAACTCCTGTCATTTCACAGTTTAAAAGCCAGGCTGTAAAAGCCAAATGATACATCCCTGATCATTAATGCATTTCCAAAAGGAGTTCTCACTTCTTTGCTTTGCCTTTCACAGGATGAGAAAAAGGCTTATGTGAGCAAATCTAAAATTAATCACCTGAATGTCTTACACCTTCCCAGGTAACAAGGGCAACAGTGAATCATTGTCTTTGCAAGATGCACAGACCTCAAAGGCAGCACATCTCCCCTCTGCTGTTTTTCCTCTGGATTTGTTGCTCCAGGACTATAGAGAGCCTCTCATCCTTACCTAGAGGCAGAAATTGGGCAGCCTCACATGGATGGGGAGAGACTTGCAAATGAAGAGAATTCTGCCTGTGAAGCAGGTTGTGGATGGCAGATCCCTCCCCATCCCTCTGCCCCATCCTCACTCCTCCTTGTCTGCTGCATTCTCAGGAGGTAACGCTCCTTCCTCAGCAGGCAGGATGCTGCAGGAATGTTTCCAGAGCCGATGTGACAAACGGGAGCTGACAGCTCAGATTACCACCACCACTAACATCATTTCTGCAGCCAAGTGAGATATTTAGACAAGATAGATCTTGGGATTAAGTCAACAACTTCACCTATGGAAAAGAAATAGCCCTGGTGAGATGTTTCCCTGGTGGAAAATATTCCTAGTGAGAGACCTGCTGAAAAGGATTACCAGCTACATACGCTTTACCACTGATTGCTTTGGGAATTCGTTGTGTGAGCAGGAGCATTAGGGCAGCCTTGACCCACATCCATCCTAGTCCAGAGGATTTTCCACTGACTCCAAGCAGAACCCAGGCCAGCTACACTCCTCACTGAGCTGTAAAATCCTCAGGGCTACGGGGAAGTCTCTGAGCTGAGAGGAAATTCTTTCCAAGCAGGGATTAATTTGTAAGGAGAACTGAGAGCTGCTACAGTTGCCCCACAGGGCCCTGACCCAGCATGGCAGGTTTGTTTTGTTCAATATTTATTTGAGCCATGGCTGAGTTTCACCCAGATCCTGCCTTGAAAACCAGGGAGAACTTGCTCTACAGCTTGGCAAAGGCTGAGCCTGCTGCTGACCCACACACAGGCAGCCTCTGCCTGCCAGGAGCACAGCCTGCATTCCCTGGGATTCAGGCTGGAATTCACAGCATCCTGCCTGCCAACCTGCTGAGCACTTATCATGGAATCATAGAATCGATTGGGTTGGAAAAGACCTCCGACATCATCAACTCCAACCCTTGGGCCAACTCCAGTCCCTTTACCAGATCATGGCACTCAGTGCCACGGCCAAGCTCACCATAAAAACCTCCAGGGATGGGGAATCCACCCCCTCTCTGGCCAGCCCATTCCAATCCCTGAGCACTCTCTCTGCAAAGAATTTGTTTCTGATCTCCAACTTCACTTTCCCCTGGCAGAGCTTGAGCCCGTGCCCCCTTGTCCCATTGCTGAGTGCCTGGGAGAAGAGACCAACCCCCACCTGGCCACAACTTCCCTTCAGGCACTTCCAGACAGTGCTGAGGTCACCTCTCAGCCTCCTCTTCTCCAGCACAAACACCCCCAGCTCCCTCAGCCTCTCCCCACAGCACTTGTGCTCCACTCCCTTCTCCAGCCTCGTTGCTCTTCTCTGGCCCCGCTCCAGCCCCTCAATATCCTTCCTGAACTGAGGGGCCCAGAACTAACCCAGCTTTTATCAAAAGGAGGGGGATCCCTTTAACTACATCCAGTGTCTTTTGTTGCCCTGAGAACAGCATTTCTGGAGGGTTTGTTTCCCATTTGGTTCAGTCTCTTCATCTTAGTGCTGTTGTTTTCCATGCCCCTGGTTCTCCCAGAGATGGAATTCCGTGGGCTTGGAGCTCCCAGATCCATTGTGCCCACTGTCTCACGTGAAACTGGAAGTTCACCTTTTGCAGCCCATTCAAAGGAACCTTTGCAGGGTAAGGATTACCACCTCACCACACCTGGAGCTTTTTCCACCCATCCTGCAGGCACTGCAGAGTGAACAGCCCACTTTGCAAACTTTTCCTTGCCCTTCTTGTTTCCTTACCACAAACCAGGCAAATCAGTGTTGCTCCAACTTCCCATGGCAACTCAACTGCAGGTGGAGAAAACTATCAGTCAAATTTGACACAAAAATGAAGAGGCTGGTGGAGTTTTAAGGAAAAGGGGAATATTTCTCCAAGGTCAGGTGTGTGCAGCAGAGTGTCCTCTGCACTGTGTGTACAGAGAGAGGAGGGGCTGAATAACAGCAATGATGGAAGGCAGGAATAAAGATAATACAAGTGGATGGGGAGAAGAAACCCTGATTTCCAAGAAAATCTTGATTTCCTCATCACTGTCTAGAACTACCTGAAGGGAAGTTGTGGCCAGGTGGGGGTTGGTCTCTTCTCCCAGGCACTCAGCAATAGGACAAGGGGGCATGGGGGGCTCAAGCTCTGCCAGGGGAAATTGAAGGTGGAGAGCAGAAAAAACTTCTTTGCAGAGAGAGTGCTCAGGCATTGGAATGGGCTGCCCAGAGAGGGGGTGGATTCCCCATTCCTGGAGGTTTTTCAGCTGAGCTTGGCCGTGGCACTGAGTGCCATGATCTGGTAAAGGGAGTGGAGTTGGCCCAAGGGTTGGACTTGATGATCTCAGAGGTCTTTTCCAACCCAATGGATTCTATGATTCTATGAAATGAAACTCTGTGGTCAGCAAGGAGATAGGATGGGAACAGCTTATCCCAGGACACCCTGGGGCCTCTCTGGCCCTGGGACTGCTCAGTGGGTCTCTCTACTCTCCATCCACCAGCCTCTGGGAGTGGTGATGTTGGTTTAAACACAAACCCCAGGGCTTCCCTGCACACCGAGTGTGGATTCAGGGCCAGAACGGGGTCGGTGACTCTTTGCTTTTGCTGTCCCCCTTTTGGCAGAGCTGAACAGAGATCAACTTTCAATCAGTGCCTCAAGCTTCTTCATCAGAGGCTATTTGAAAGCTCCAGGCTGGCACTGCTCCGCCTTGCCAGCTCCACGGGAGAGGTTTGCCAGGAAGAGCCCTGCAGGCTCTGCTTGTTTTGTCTGAACTGGTAAGTTTGGGAAATCAGCTTAAAGCATTCCAGTTTGGAGACCCATTTCTCATAAACTCCTAAAGTCTCTTTTCCTCCAGCCCAACCCAGCCCAACACATTTGTTTCTAGGCTAAGATCCAGCAAAGAGTTTCCTTCTGAATGCCAACAGCCAATTTTTGTGACCACAAAATAAACCTTGAAACATGATATGTTTAGATAAGCAGTGGGAACGCTGAGAGGCTCCCGGTGATTTGAATCCAGAGGTGTGAACAGCTCTGCTTAAAGGACACTCAAAAATAATGGCACTGGGGCTGTGCTGTAACTCTCAGGAGGAATCCTGCTGGAGGCAACAGCCAGCAGATCATCAGCTGGTTTGAATTGTGGCTCTGCAAAGACAAGCCACACAGGAGCAAGAGGAGGCACATTATGATCAGCCCTGAAGCAACAACGAGGTCCCAGGAAGTTCAGACCCTGAAGACATGCCCCAAACCTGCCTCTCAGCATGAGCCAAGCGTGTGCCCAGCTGGCCAAGAAGGCCAATGGCATCCTGGACTGGATCCAAAGTAGCGTGGCCAGCAGGCCCAGGGCAGTGAGCCTTCCCCTGGCCTCTGCCTTGGGGAGGCCACACCTTGAGTGTTGTGTTGAGTTCTGGGCCCCTGAGTTGAGGCAAGAGATTGAGGGGCTGGAGCGGGGCCAGAGAAGAGCAACGAGGCTGGAGAAGGGAGTGGAGCACAAGTGCTGTGGGGAGAGGCTGAGGGAGCTGGGGGTGTTTGTGCTGGAGAAGAGGAGGCTGAGAGGTGACCTCAGCATTGTCTGGAACTCCCTGAAGGGAAGTTGTGGCCAGGTGGGGGTTGGTCTCTTCTCCCAGGCACTCAGCAATAGGACAAGGGGGCACGGGGGGCTCAAGCTCTGCCAGGGGAAATTGAAGTTGGAGAGCAGAAACAAATTCTTTGCAGAGAGAGTGCTGAGGCATTGGAATGGGTTGCCCAGAGAGGTTTTTAATCCCTGGAGGTTTTTCAGGTGAGCTTGGCCGTGGCACTGAGTGCCATGATCTGGTAAAGGGACTGGAGCTGGACCAAGGGTTGGACTCGATGATCTCAGAGGTCTTTTCCAGCCCAATCCATTCTATGATTCTATTCTATGATTCTTTCACATTCCCAGAGCAGCACAACTGGTTGCACTGTGGCTGCCTCCTGGCAAGCAGGAAGAGAAATCTTCTCCCCCCACACATCCATGTCTAAGTGGCTTTACACATCCTGGTGCATTTTTTCCCAAGCATTGTCCTGAACAGATTCCAGCGTTTCCAAAAATGCTCAGCCTACTCCAGTGCTTGGCCTGCTCACCATCCCTGCTCACATCACTCCCTCCAAGGTGCCCAGTTTGGATAAGATCATCTCCTGTGGAAAGAACATTTGCCTGACAGCGAACCTGAGGAGAAGAGATCATTTCTCCCACTCCCTGAAAGGAAGTTGTAGCTCAGTGGGAATCAGCTTCTTTTTCCAGGTAACAAGTGATAGGGTGAGAGGGAATGGCCTCAAGAAGAGGTTTAGATTAAATATTAGGCAAAATTCTTTCAGTGAAAGGGTAGTCAGGAAGTGGAACAGGCTGCCCAGGCCAGTGGTGGAATCACCACGCCTGGAAGTGTTCAGAAGATGTGTAGATGTGGCCCTTGGGGATATGGTTTGGTGGTGACCAGGCAGTGCTGGGTTAATGGTTGTGGTGCTGTTGTGGTTTCTCACCACTAATGCAAAACTCCACAAATATTAAAGATTGTAGCTCAGTATTAGAAATCTTGAAAATCTGCCCAGTCCTGGTGGAAATGGAAAACATTTGTACCATGTAGTTCTAGATGGAGCAATTCCTGGGGAGGAAGAGCCTGCAGCCTTTTTGCAGAGTCAGGATATCACAGGCTCCTGATTTCCCATCGAGGATGAACTCAGCCACCCTGACAGCACCCTGTCATGGTTCCCATCATCCCTGTGAACAACCAGCCTGCCAGGACAGACAGACAAGGACAGACAATTCAGCTCAGGGCTGCACTGCACTGTGGCACAGAGCCAAGCCCCTGCCATCACCAATCTGGAAGCCACAGAGAGCTGGGGATGTTTGAACTCATGTCCTCAATCCTGTCCGGTCCTCCCCGGGGCATTCAGGGTAACTCTTTGAAGCACCTCATGGTCGGGCTCCAGATCAGCTGAGCAAACCAGTAACACACTCACCTGCAGGGAAGTTGTGGCCAGCTGGGGGTTGGTCTCTTCTCCCAGGCACTCAGCAATAGGACAAGGGGGCACAGGGGGCTCAAGCTCTGCCAGGGGAAATTGAAGTTGGAGAGCAGAAACAAATTCTTTGCAGAGAGAGTGCTCAGGGATTGGAATGGGCTGCCCAGAGAGGGGGTGGATTCCCCATCCCTGGAGGTTTTTCAGCTGAGCTTGGCCGTAGCACTGAGTGCCATGATCTGGTGACGGAACTGGAGTTGGACCAAGGGTTGGACTTGATGATCTGGGAGGTCTTTTCCAACCCAATCAGTTCTATGATTCTGTGATATCACAGGCTCCTGATTTCCCATCGAGGATGAACTCAGCCACCCTGACAGCACCCTGTCATGGTTCCCATCATCCCTGTGGGCAACCACCCTGCCAGGACAGACGGACAATTACAGACAAATCAGCTCAGGGCTGCACTGCACTGTGGCCCACACCATCATCAGTCTGGAAGCCGCAGGGAGCTGGGGATGTTTGAACTCGTCCTCAATCCTGTCCTGTCCTCTCCTGGGGATTCAGGGTAACTCTTTGAAGCACCTCATGGTCGGGCTCCAGATCAGCTGAGCAAACCAGTAACACACTCCATGGGCTGCCAGTGGTGTTGCTGGAGAAGGGCAGTGGTCAGCTGTGCATTCATGGTGCGTTCCCAGGGGAGTGGTTGGCAATGAGGGTGAACTCCTCCAGGAACCATCCCAGACCTCCCCATCGCGTGCAAAGGGCTCTCTGCTTACCTCAGCAAGGCACAACAACACAGCCTCAAATTAGCAGAGACAAAACAACACAAGTGGCTGCTCCCCCTGCTCCCAGAGGGGAGGAGAACACGACAAGCACCAGCAGATGTTGGCCACCTGGCTCACAGCAGCCTGCAGAACAAACCCAGCAAACCCTGCTCTGACAGCCCAGAGCTGTCCCTGCACACTGACATTACCAAAGGGGGTGTGGGGGGACTCAGTGGCAGCAATCCTCAAACTGAAGTCTCATCCTGGTTCATATTTTAACTAAAGCCCAGGTTCTGAAGTCAGTGTGGTGACAGAGAGGGCTCCACTTTCGTGTTTCAACCAAGTTTAGCCCCAGATTTCTTCACTGAAGTTGGAGACACAGTTTCTTAAATATTTTAACAAATCCTTCTTTTGAAGACAGGCCCCGGGGCAAGCTGGAAGCCACCCTAATGTGCTGTATTCAATCACCCAGGCCCCATGAACAACGCCAGGACATCTCAGCTATCCTTCTCTGGCACCGAGACCCTGCCTGGGTTTCCCGAGCCTTGTGTCAGATTTGCTGTGAATTTTTCAGAAGAATGAACCCAAGTCCGGGAGCCCTCTCTATTTTTATCATTTTCCATCACTCCCAGCAAGAACCAGACAAACAACCCCAAGAAATGCCTTGGAAAGTCTAGAGGACAAAAATAAATGCCCAGACTGTGGTTTGAGAGGCTGAGCTTGGCTGAGCCAGCTTGGGCTGGAAAACAAGCAAGCTGTTTTCTTTTAAAACAATTCTGGTGCCCAGAGAGGCACAAATGCCATCCCAGGGGGTCAGGACAGCATCGATCCATGTGGTGGGACAGAAGGACAAGTCTGGACAACCCTGGCCTCAGCATGCCCAGAGAAGTGCAATCCTGGTGTTAGATTAAACAGCTTCTTCCTTTCCCTTTCTGCCTTCTCCTTTCTCTCTGCCTCTCAGCCAAACCTACATCTGGATGCACCAAAAATAGTCTTGGAAGTCCTGTTTTTGCCCAACTCCAGCCACCCACAGGCAGGGCTGGGGAGCAGATGTGGGGCATGGGCACTGTGTGGTAACATAACCCAGAGGAGGTGTGAGTTTAGTCTCCTGCTTCCCCACACAGAGTTTCTGTGCAACCCTGGGCAGAGGAGTGTGACACATCACCCCTTGGAGCCTCTCCACCTTCTCAGAGGTGGCAGCATCACCTTTGCCTGCCTTATCACCTGGGGCACTGAAAATGTGCAGGTTGAAATAAATAAAATGGGTGCTGTGCTCTGGTGAGACCCCACCTGCAGTGCTGCATCCACCTCTGGGGCCCAACAGCAGGAGAACATGGAGCTGCTGGAGCAAGTCCAGAGGAGGCCATGGAGATGCTCCCAGGGCTGGAGCCAGGCTGGGAGAGCTGGGGGGCTCACCTGGAGAAGAGAAGGCTCCAGGGAGACCTGAGAGCCCCTTCCAGTGCCTAAAGGGGCTCCAGGAGAGCTGGAGAGGGACTGGGGACAAGGGAGGGAGGGACAGGACAAGGGGGAATGGCTTCCCACTGCCAGACAGCAGGGTTAAGTTGAATATTGGGAACAAATTCTCCCCTGTGAGGGTGGGCAGGCCCTGGCACAGGTTGCTTAGAGAAGCTGTGGCTGCTCCATCCCTGGAAGTGTCCAAGGCCAGGCTGGATGGGGCTTGGAGCAACCTGGGATAGTGGAAGGTGTCCCTGCCATGGCAGGGGGGTGGAATTAAATCATCTTTAAGGTCCTTTCCAACTCAAATAATTCAATAATTCCATGAAAAAAAAGCCAAGAAAATAAAACTTGTGACTCCTTCAGACTCAATGGAGGCAAAGAACTGCCCCACCAATGCCCTGTAAGCCAATTCACTGATTTTACCTGGGCTCTGGAAAGGAGCAACACATGGACCTGCCAGGGCATCTGGAGCTTTCTGGAAACAGCTTGATCCTTTCAGGGTGACAAATCCAGGTGTGTGTGTGTGTGTGATATAACCCAGGGGCAGGTTTTCTGGAAACTGAGATCAAGAACAGGGGAGTGAGGAGGCATCAACAACTCTTTAGCAAGGGAAAAAGACTCTGAGCTAATAGGTACTAAATTCCCTGCTCACTCCTCTGCTGGACACAGGTTTGGTCTAGAGCTGTTCTTGTAAGCATGGAAGTGTCTTGAGCAAGGATGGGGGTGGACATACCAAGTTTTTACCTACCCCATAAATATTATGTTGTCTAGAGCTCTGGATCTCAGTGCAGGATCCAGGATGGGCTCTGGGGCCAGGCTACACCCCTGGCTGGTCCTTCTGGCAAAGCAACCCCCTCCTCTTTATCTGCTGTAAATAAAGATGCAGCCCACACGGGTCTTCTGTATTCTTGGTGACTCTTAAGGAATTCGTGCAACCCTTAGTAGTCAAAGTAATGAGATTGGCTCCTAATGTGAGATTTCCTTTGCAGGGTAAAGTACACCTAAGGGCTGCTGATGTAATTCTCTCATACTAAGCTGATTAAATGCTGAGGAGTTAGAGCCTTTTATAATTTTATTACATTAGATTCCAGAGATGAAATGAATAGGAAGGACCAGGCACTGAAGGAGGCAGAAATGTGTGCCCACAGATTTTAGAGACTATAAATTACATTCAGCCAATCCAGAGAGGTGTCTGCAAGAACAAATCTAATAATAGAGTGTCCGTCTGTTCGACAATATGGATAAACTTGGGGCTGTACAACATTAAAGGGAGTATTACAAGCAGGACCACAGAGAACAAGGAAAGGTCGTTGGATCCCAAGGATTCACACCATCCCTTTGAGGAAGAGCAGCAGCCAGCAGGACTGCTCAGCAGGATGTCATTACCACCAATAATTACTTATAGTGAGACATGAGGGTTTGCTGGGCTGGACAGAGAACGTGATAAATCCACTATTCCCACCCAAAAAGTCTGAGCTGGACCATTTCCCTTTATGGAACCTCATAAAGTTGTTGATTTGTCTGAGTTAGAAGAGAAATAAGGATTGAAGGCTCTTCTGGATAACTCTGAAAATCCAGGCAGAAACAGCAAAATGCTTCAAGGTGAAAATATAGACATGCTGCTGACTTTACCATTGGCTCTTTTCAGCCATCCTGGCCCCAAATTCTTAATTCCACTCTGGCTTAGACAAATCAGCTGGGACAGAGATTAACACTGAGGCATCTGCTTGCTGAGCTCCCTCCCGTTTTCCTCCACAGGAAAAGCTGGATTTATGAGTAGCTTCCAACCAGGGTCTTTCTGCACACTCTTGGTTCATTGTTGCCTATTCCTGTGAAAACAGACACTGGAAAACAGTTCTAATGGAGAAAGATATATAGGTTGCCTTTATTAGAAGCTTCTAAGGTGCACAACAGAAGGTCTGCACCCCCTGACCAGGAATGTTACAATTTTAATAACTTCTCCAGTAACTTACATATGAGATATTGACAACCAACCACGACCTTCATGTCCCTCTGTGCCCCACCCAAGGGGATCTTCAGGACTGCCCCGTGGAGATCTTCCAGGACCTCTAGGCCTTCTTCTTGTGTTTTCACAGATATGTATTCACAGACTAATCTGAGTTGGAAGGGACCCACAAGGATCATCGAGTCCAACTCTCAAGTCAATGGCCCACGCAGGAGAGTGAACCCATGACCTTGGCATTATTACAACCAAGTTTTAACCAACTGAGCTGATCTCAGAGTTTTGTCTTCTTGCTATCTACAGGTGGCTTCTCACAGACACCGTGGCCCTGGCAGGGCACGAGAAAGCTCACAATTTGTGAGAAAGAGCTGACTTTAAGATATGAGTGACCTATAGGAAGAATTTATGCAACTTACATGATTCTAAAAATCTACAAAACCACAGTAAAATCCTTAGGCATCATCATCTGGAAGGCAGGAGGGCTCTGCAGAGGGATCTGGAGAGACTGGAGAGATGGGCTGGTTCCAATGGGATGAAGTTCAATAAGGCCAAGTGCAGGTCCTG
>VWZD01025248.1:199510-265764 GCA_013396695.1 Sakesphorus luctuosus | reverse complement strand
GATGTTGTAGCCAGGTGGGGGTTGGTCTCTTCTCTCAGGCAACCAACAGTAGGACAAGAGGGCACAGCTTAAGCTCTGCCAGGGGAGGTTTAGATTGGATATCAGGAAGAAGTTCCTTCCAGAGAGAGTGCTCAGGCATTGGAATGGGCTGCCCAGAGAGGGGGTGGATTCTCCGACCCTGGATGTTTTTGAGACTGAACGTGTCACTGAGTGCCATGATCTGGTAATCAAAGTGGGGTTGGATTAAGGGTTGGACTTGGTGATCTCGGAGGTCTCTTCCAACACAACTGATTCTGTGATTCTGTGATTCTAAGACAAGGCCAATGGGGCCAGTGAGCCCCAGGCTGAGCTCTCCCCATCAGCTCTTCCAGCCAGGAGCATTTGGACCTGCTCCATCCCACTCCTCCAAAGATCCGTTTGCAAGCAGAAGGTGAAGCCCACAGGAAGGTGTATTTGCCCCACGATGTTTAAAGTTTCACATCTTCCCTCTTTCTCACAAGCATAAAAGCTGGAAATCAACATTTCAAGTCAGTGATCCCCTACAAATCCCCAGCAAGTGGCTGAGGACATGGGATGCCCTTCAAGGTAAAAACAGCTGAGCTCAGACACCACTTCTACTCAGCTCTACATGACTTGCTGGCACTGGAGCCACTGACCCTGAGCTGCACCAGCCTCGGGGTGGCTCCAGCTGCTGTCCTCTCCTGCCTGAGCTTTCTCTGCCTTCTCCAGGAAGAACTGTGGGGCAGAGGCTGGAGAGGAGTTAAGCAGGGATTTAAGGACTGAATTTGCCTATGGAAGGGGCAGCTGGAGGAGTATCTGGCATTAATGTACTTTTAGAAGCACCAGATGTTTTTATTTGGGAGTCTGCGGTGTTTTCTGGGAGCATCACCAAGGGGTGGCTGAGCTGGCACTGGTCCCATGAGGAGGGTCTGGTTTGGTCATGCAGGGGACAGGCTGGAATGATCCAGGGAATGCAGCAAACAGGAGCAACCTCTGGCCCCAGGAGATGAAAACACACAGCTGGGTCGTGGCTACAGTGCCTTGAGCTGGACCTGGAGCTGGTTTTGCACATTCTGGGTGGAACATCATCCGTGATCTGGCACATATAAAGCTGTCAGAGATGGCCACTCACCTGTGTCTGAAGGATGGTTGGTGTTTGAGGGTCCTTGCTCCAGAATGGAACTAGGACAACCTTTCCCATGCAGTGGGAAATGCCCCACTATTGCTTTATCAGACAGAAAGAGATACTATATTTATTCTTATAGTCACATAGAAGAGAAAACAGGCAGAAAAAATTTCCACATGAGCTAACAGGGTATATAAATACACTCCCTCCCAAATACTCTCCCTCCAGCTAAAAACAGGACATCTGCTGTTGAACTGCACACTCAGCATCACGCAGGAATTATTCCTCATGAGCATGAAGAGGAACCAAGTGAGTCATGTCTCCATCCTGGAGTCGGTTTCTCTCTATTTTGCAAATATTTGCTCTTGAGCAACACTGTTACTTCTGTCGTGCCTGCAACTGGTGTCTCTCTGAGTGTTAAACTGGGGGATGCAAAGGACCTGGAGGAGTGGAGAGTGGCCCAGGTCATGCTGCTTCAGCCACTCTGTGCTCACAAACCCTGGCACTGATCAGCAAAACTCCCAAGAGCTGCCACTCTCCCTCTGGAGATCTTCCAGCTCAAGCTTTTAATTTGGGGGTTAATCACTGGTGTCTCCACAGCCATTGTTGCCATCAGCCTCTTTTGGCAGCAGAAAAGGAGCACAAGTAGAGTCCACCTGCACTGGATCTAATTGTTGATTGATGCCATCAGCCCACAGTATATTCCAGACATTCCAAGATGTCTAGATCCAAGCTCCCAGGAATCTCAAGATTCCCTGCCCATGTTGGGGGGGTTATAACTGGGTAATCTTCAAGGTCCACTCCAACCCAAACCATTCTGTGATTCTGTGTCTGACACCAGTTTAGGCACCAAAGCACCCGGGAAAGGGACTGCTCCATGAAATCATGGGCTGCTTCCAGTCTGTGCACAGTGGGGGGCTCAGCACCGTGTTCCCTGAGCTTCCAGGAGGATGAACTGCAGCCATGATCCATGGCTGGATCAGCTCCTGGCTCCATGGCAGGAAAAGCATGCTGTGCTTTCATGCCATGCTGTGCTTTCATGCCATGCTGTGCTTTCATGCCATGCTGCCATATTCATAGAATCACAGAATCATAGAATGGATTGGGTTGGAAAAGACCTCCGAGACCATCAAGTCCAACCCTTGGGCCAACTCCACTCCCTTTACCAGATCATGGCACTCAGTGCCACGGCCAAGCTCACCTTAAAAACCTCCAGGGATGGGGAATCCACCCCCTCTCTGGGCAGCCCATTCCAATCCCTCAGCACTCTCTCTGCAAAGAATTTGTTTCTGCTCTCCAACTTCAATTTGCCCTGGCAGAGCTTGAGCCCCCCGTGCCCCCTTGTCCTATTGCTGAGTGCCTGGGAGAAGAGACCAACCCCCACCTGGCCAGAACTTCCAGACCCAAAAAACAACAGCTCCCCTTCCCTTCCCAGGTTTGTTCAGACCTCCAAAATACCCCAATGTGAACTATGAATGACAAGGAGCTTTGGAAGGACCCCCATGGACCCTCTGGCAGGCTTGGCCCAGACCCACTGCCCTCTAGCACATCCTCCATCCATGGCAAATGGCTTTGAGGAATGAAAAAATCACCCAGTTTGTGCTAAGAACAGGGAGAGCCTGTTCCTAACGCCGCATTAAAAAGCTTAGCTTAGTGTTACAACAAGTTTTTCCAACATTTCTGGCTTTGGTAAAACATTTTAAGAACCCTGATAATATTGATCATGTGGTTAGGGGTGTTTGGGCCAGAACAAGCCATAGCTCCAGCTGGCAGAAACCCCAGGAGCCAAGGAACAACTCTCCCTGGAATTGTGAGCTGATGTCCCTCCCTCACACACTCCCTGGACTGTCCCCAGCGATGGGAAGTGCCACTAAGAACTTTGGGAAGAGCTTTTTTAACAGCCTAAATGACATAATGCCACATAAAGCCAAGGAGGATTAGGGCCAGAGGGTTTACAGCCATTCCAGCATGTAAAGATGTTCCCATGAGGGTTTGAACAGAGCCCCAGGGACATACCTGTTGGAGAGAGGTATGACAGCTCCCAGAGAATCACCCAGAACAGGCTCTGAGAGGGAGGGAGAGGAGGCTCCAGGTTCAGAGAAGCCACTGTGGCCACTGGGTGCCACCACCCCACTTGCCAAGAGCAGGTCCTCCTGTTCTAGGGCCTGCAGCAATTTCCTAAACCTCTTACCCTGCCAGGACCTTGCCCCAAAGCCTTGTATTAATTGATTCCTTATTAAGACAACTGTTTCAGCTCCCTGGGAGGTGTCACTCAGCTGGTGGCAGTGCCTGTTGGAACGTGCAGCTTGTCAGTGGGAAACAGGGCTTTGGATAAACAGGATATTCCCTGCAGGGAGCTCCTGCACCCCCCAGCAGGCAGGAAAGAGGTGGATTCCTGGAGCAGAGTGTTTTCCACTGGCAGATAGAAATAGGTGGACAGAGCCCCAGGCTATGCTTTTCCTGTTATGTGAGCAAAGTGTCAGGTCTGTTACTCTTTCCTTCTATTTTTTTCCACTCCTCTCGGACATTTCAGATTTATTTCGTTGATTTAGTTGAACATGTGAGTGTGACACACCTACTTATTGGGGGTTTCACCCTGGCTTCAGGATATGTGATGAGCACATGTCTGCTGGTGCACGTGCATCAGCCCAGGGGGGATTTTACACTGCTTGAAAAGTATAAAAATGGTTAGAAAGGACTCCCAGGGAATACATCAGCATAGCTCCACGTGGTGGAGGAAATAACAATGAGGAGAAAACAACCAGCTGAAATCCCAGGTCACAAAAACAACTATGCACCCATGCCCTGGTTTCTTCTCTCCCATTAGGTAGGGATTCACTCCCAGGCCAGAAGCAACACCAGGCAGCTGTGTGATAATCCAGTCACTTGCCTTCTTCACCTGGATTTCAGGTTTGGAATTTCTAACTGTGGATGAGATCCTGAATCTAAAGCAAAAATCTTGGTACATGCTCAGAGCACCATCCAGGCTGTGGCTGGGACCAGCCCACCAGCCCCACCACCAGCCCTCAGGGATGATCAGGCAGGGGCTGGTGGTGCCGCCCCTGAGCCTCGTGGGGCTGCAGGAGAAAAGCCAAGGGCAGAGGTGAGCACTGGGAGCAGGTCTCTGGCAAGGGGCTGGAGCACCTTTAGCATCTTGCACTGCTCAGGAGCCTGGGCATGGTACAAATAGGAAGGCAAACAGGAGAAGGTGCTTCCCAGGAGATGCTCACACACCCAGGAGGTCAGTGGTTGTAGCCCTGCCCAGGGGGGCCCCAGTCCCTCAGGAAAGAGACTGACAGCTGATAAACACCCCAGCAGTGATTTATCTTTTCACAGGGTAGAATCAGAGTCATAAAACGGTTGGAAGTGACCTCAAAGCTCATCTCATTTCAACCCCTCCTGCCATGGGCAGGGGGTGTGGTTTGCTCTCGAAGGCCACAACACAGTGTGACTTCTTCCCTGTTAGCTTGTCTCCAGGTGGGGGCACACCCAACATTTTGGCACACCCAGACCTGCAGCCCATCCCAATCTCCCATTTCCCTGACCCACCTTCAGCTCCACACACCTCAGAATCTGCTCCCAGGGCAGCCAGTTCCACCAGGACACCTTCCCACCACGTGTCCCTGCACCCACAGACCTGCTGCTGCTAATTACCCTTGATATTAACACTGTCAAGAGCTCCTACGCCTGTAATTAGGAACAAAAAGAGGAGATGAATAGGTGACAGGGGGAAGGCTGGGAAGCAGGAGCTGCTGCAGGTCAGCAGGTAGCCTGGAGAACATGTGCAACAAGGGACCTTCTCCAGCATCATTAATCTGGATCCTTTCACTGGCAGTTTGGAAGAACCTTTTCCATCTGTCTGCAAAGATGGAGGGCCAGAGCTGCCCCAGGAGGCTGGAGCAGTCCCTGCAAGGCTGGCTGGGGGAATGAATCCCTTCCCACTGTGAGCAGCCTCCTGGATGAGGGACACACATCACAACGTGTCCCTTTCCCTCTCCTGGCTCAGCCCAACAGCCCCGGGGGAGGATGAATTTCCAGTGCTTCTTTCAAGTCTTGCTGCTGGTTATTGCTTACCCCCATATCAGGCATCAGAGTTCCCAGGAAAACACTGAATAGGACACAAATTGCAAATTAGGCTTTAATTAGAAGCTGGCACCTGCTTTCTGACCAAGAAATACAATGAAGACATCTATATGTTGCTATGGCAGTCCAGAAACACAGATTTGTGTTTCAGGACCCTTTGAAGACAAATTTACTCGGCCCTATAAACTTGTATGCCAAAGTGATTAACACTTTAATGCTAATATCAAGCTGGACCAGTTACACACATTTTATTCATTAGAAGGCATCATTTTTCAACTGTGTCTTATCAGTATGTAAATGAGATTTTGACTCAGTCATTGTCTGCTCCCAAAAGCGCAGCCAAAGTGAATTCAATTAATGCGATTTACATCCCAATGTGCCACGGGAGGCTGTGCAGGGCTTGATAAGGCAGCCAGATGGGAGCTGTGCTCCCAGCACAGCCCTGCTATCACCCTCCTCCTCCTCATTTTGGCTGGGCACCCTCAAAACAAAAAGACACCTGGCCAACCCCAACCCAAATAGGTTTTTCCCTCCTTGATGCTCCTGCTGAGAGGGGACACCACTGGAGCCACTGGAATGGCACTGGAGCCACTGGTACCAGTCAGAGTCACTTCAGGATAACTGAGGACAAACTCCAGCCTTTTTTCCCTGCTCAGTCAAGCCCTTCAGAAGTGCAAACCAACTGATTCAGCAGCTTCCACTGCAGGGACAGACCCTCATGAGATCGTGGCTTCCCCCTTAAAAGTCCTTCCAACTTTTGCCTGGCTTGGGCCAAAATCCTGATCCTGCCTGGGCCAAAATCCTGATCCTGCTTGTGCCAGGGCCTGACTGGAGGATGCCTGAAGTCAGTGCTGGCACTGCAGCAGCCACAGATTTCAGTATAAGCACTGGTATAGGGTTGGTGGACCAAAGGGAAGGAGGACACTCATTCTCCCCCCTCACACTGTACAGCATCTCTGCACGTGGCTGCTCAACCAGAAACCTGAGTTTCATCTCACAGCTCAGGATTTTTCTGTGGGTCCCACAGCTCGTGACACCTGTTTGGTCAGAGCTGGCTCAGAAGCAGGGAAAGCACAGCCAGTCCCCTCCTGGGAATGACCTCATGGACATTTCACTGGCACATGGTCAAAACAGGTCGAGGTTGGGTCTAAGAGTCAGCCCCAAAGCCCTAAAAGCAACACTCTGTGCCTGCTCTTAAATGCAGTAAGTTGCTCAAAAGTGCTACTAATCTGCGTGGCAAGTGCAAGAACATGTACCCAAAAGCCGGGGAGTTAACAAAAAGAGCCTTTTCCTTAAGAGCCTGAGCTTAACCTGGAATTTCAATAGGTGTTTCTGCCCTCGCTCATGCCAGGACACTGCCCAGATATTGTATGGGGGCATCTCCTGGATGGAGGTTTGGAGGGCTGGGTGTGAGGCTCAAAGCCACCATTGCCAGGCCAATTTGTTCACAGAGTAATCAATTTGCTGCTGAAGGAATGAGCCCTGGTTAACATTCCCACAGCAGGCAGTGTTCATTGCTTTGTGACCCTGAGATTAGCTCAGTTGGTTAGAACTTGGTTGTGATAATGCCAAGGTCATGGGTTCAATCCCCTGTGTGGGCCATTGACTGTAGAGTTGGACTCGATGATCCTTGTGGGTCCCTTCCAACTCAGAATAGTCTGGGATTCTGTTTCTCCAGTGCTGCTTTGTATCCAGGTAAATCATGGATGTCTCTCCTGACCCCCGTGTTTGCCCTGCTCCTGACCTGCACTTTGCCCACCCCAGGAGGATGCCCAGGTTTGAGCACAGGGTGGGTCCACAACACAAATGCATCCCATGGCTCGGAGCAGGGACCCATCCTGAGCTGGCAGCCCTGGCATGGCTCAGAAACACATTGGCCAAGCAAAGCCCACACATCCGTGACAGTGAATTAATCCAGGGAATGTGCAGCCCTGCTGTTGGGTTCACTGAAGGGCCAGGAGAGCAAAGTGGTGCTTGGCTGATGCTGCAACCAAGAGCCACCCACCCTCTGTTTGCAGTCCTGCAGGAAGCTGAATCTGTCCCCAGTGCCCCCACCCTGCCCGCTGTGCCCTCCATCCCTCGGGAATACCCACCCTGACCCTCCTCCCTCGCTTCCCAAAATGACACTCATTTTTTTGTGGTTGCACAGCTCATTTTCATGATTGCACACTGCACTGTGGGAAAGCTTTGCCAGGCACATCCTTGTCCTTCCTGCTCCCCTTCACCTCCCGTCCATAGAAACACAGAATCAACTGGGTAGGAAAAGGCCTCTGAGATCATCAAGTCCAACCCTTGGGCCAACTCCACTCCCTTTACCAGATCATGGCACTCAGTGCCACGGCCAAGCTCAGGCTAAAAGCCTCCAGGGATGGGGAATCCACCCCCTCTCTGGGCAGCCCATTCCAATGCCTGAGCACTCTCTCTGCAAAGAAGTTTTTTCTGCTCTCCAACTTCAATTTCCCCTGGCAGAGCTTGAGCCCGTGCCCCCTTGTCCTATTGCTGAGTGCCTGGGAGAAGAGACCAACCCCCACCTGGTCAGAACTTCCCATCCAAGCAGGGATGTTCCTCCCTCGCCTCCCAACGGTCCCATTTCCACTCCCTGCATCCCCATCCCCACCCCTGACCATCCTCCCCACAGCATCGGCAGGGATCCATCCCACCTCAGTTTGGTTTCCCGGCATGTATTTGGCTGACAGAGCCCTGAGCAGAGCCCTGAGCAGAGAACCGTCACTAATCCCTGGCCCAGCCCTCCACAGCCAGCCAGCACTCCCTTATCCATAAGCAAGGTTCACTTTTTGCCACGAATGAAACATTCCACGACAATTATTGACCTCAACGCAGTGATTGTGGGCGAGAGCAAAGAGGAAAAGCCATTTCTAGGGAGGAGAATTCTGCCTGAGAGCCCGAACAGTCCCCGTGACCCCAGACACAAAGTCAATTGTTGCTCAAAATCTTCCCTTTTTAGGGTTCAAAGGACGGGCAATAAACAAGCTCAAATTATCGCCGGGCCTTAATGAAGTTACATTCACCCTGAGCAGAATTGCCTGTTTATTCATGCAAATTCACTGTAACCAGCTTAGGCACATTACCCAGTGCCAGGGCCCTGTGGGAAATCCTGGTTGCCTGGGGGAGATTAGGAGAGGAAACTCCGGACGGTGTATCAGCCGCTGAGGTGCTCCCAAACATCCCGGTTAATTCCCAGATTGGCCTCGCATTAAGGCAATATAATAGGCCCTTATTGTCTGAGTGCATATGAGTGTTAATGATGGGCAAAGTCCCCGAGGGCCCGGGACAGGCTCCAGCTGAGCCAGCCAGGGAAAACAGCGGCATCGATCAGCCCCTTCCCGGCCGGGATCAATACCTGCTTTGACTACGTGGAAACGCTCATTTATCTGCTACGTGCAGACAATAATGAGATTGTAGAGGTGGCCGGCTGGAATAAACCCTGGAGGGTGCTACCAACCCCTCTGGAGCTCCCATCAGTGGGAACTCTCAGTTCTCCTCTCTAAGAGGTTGCAAATTTGGGATATAGAGCCCTGGTGGATTGTGTTGCTTAGGAAAGGCAACCACCAGCAGGTTCTTGCCAGGGCACACAGGGGAAGGAAGCAGAGCAGATTCCAGGGTTTGCTTTAGAGAAATGTGGGCACCCAGTGCCAGTGACCCTCATCACCTAAGTGCCCTCTCAAGCATCCTGCATCCCAACTAACAAGGGATAGGACAAGGGGAAATGGCCTCAAGTTGCAGCAAGGAAGGTCTAGATTGGATATTAGGAAAAAAATTCTTCATCCAAAAGTTTGTCCAGCACTGGAACAGGCTGCCAAGGACAGTAGTGAAGTCACCATTCCTAGGGGGAATTTTAAAATGTGGCACCTGGGGATGTAAAGTAGTGGTGGGCTTGGCAGTGCTGGGAGAATGATGATCTCAGAGGTCTTTTCCAACCTTATGACTCTTTGAATCTTAGCAATCCTATCCATGAATCCAGAGCCCTCCCTGCAGTCCCCCAGGTGGGACTGACCTCATCCAAGGTGGACTTTTGCCCCAGTATTGGCCAGTGGGTGTTGACAGCACACAGATCACCTTGTCCTGAGATAAAGGTGCAAAAGGGGCCAGTGAGCCCATCCAGGATTCATTTTTATCAATGGGATGAGCCAGACAAGGAGATTTACATGCACAGACCCAGGGGAGCTATTCCTGATGGCCCCATAAGTCCAGAAACACCTGCAAGAGTGACTTGGAGAGAAACTATGTATTTACAAGAGCATGTAGTGACAGGATAAGGGGGAATGGCTTCAGACTGAGAGTAGGTTTAGATGAGATATCAGAGAAAATTCCTCCCTGTGAGGGCTGGGAGACCCTGGTACAGGATTCCCAGAGAAGCTGTGGCTGCCCCATCCCTGGAAGTGTCCCAGGCCAGGTTGGACAGGGCTTGGAGCAGCCTGGGCTGGTGGGAGGTGTCCCTGCCCATGGAGGGGGTGGGATGAGATGGTCTTTAAGGTCCCTTCCAACCCAAACCATTCTGAGCACAAAGGAAGTTTCTCCACCTGCAAGGACCAGGGTTTAGTGTTATTTTTAGTCACTGCAGGGTAAATCCAGAGCGACCCAAGAACACGCCACCCCTCATGGACATCTCCAGTCTTACATGTGATGGCAGTTTGGCCTCACTGATGAAGGAAGAAGCAGCTGGAGGAGCTGCTCAGGGCTCAGGGGATGGAGGGAGGAGCAAACAACACTGGGCTGGGAAACCCACGGATCTCATTGAACTTTACATCTGGTACCAAAATAAGCAAAAAAAAAAAGGAGATTTAAGTCCATGTAGCTCAAGGTCAGGGTTTGAAGCATGAGAAGATGCAGAGCAAGGGAAACCATGGGCACAGCACAAAGGGCAACAACCAGCTTATACCAGTTGCTCCCCAGTTAGATCCCCCACCACCACCAATCCTTCAGAGCAGATAGTCCTGGTGTCCAAGTGGTTCCAGGGTGTTCCCAGAGCACAGTGAGCCTGTACACCAGGAAAACACCACATCCCCACCAAATACACAACCAACCCTCACTCCTTTGTGGCAGGAGAGGGAGCCCAAGTGGTTATTTTGTAGGTTCAGGAAAGAGGGATACCTCTGGAAACGTGTTGGGTTTCCATTTGTTGTTTTCCTATTTAACGAGGCCATCGCAGGGACACAAACACCAACTTCCTTTTCCTTATCTGCTGTGGGAGGGGAAAAACAACAGGCTGCTGACCCTGGTTAATGCCTTCCCTCAGGGTGCTTCATGGATGTTCTCTGCATCCCCTCCAGGTCACTGGGTTACAGCTCTTCTCAAGCATATCTGTTTCAATCCCCCCCAAAAAATAACCCCACGCTGCCACAAAACAACAGCTGAAGGAGAAAAGGGGGCTTGTTTTCAGCTGAGACTGTTGAAACTATTGGGTGCCATGAAAATAAGAGCCATGTGTTTCCAGGAGCCCTAATAACTCCAAAGTGGCTCAGGTTGAGGAGGTTAAAGTCCTCCTGCAGGTGGTCTCCTCACCAGCACGGAGAGCAGGATGGGCAAGGAAAAGTCTTGTTAGTGCCTTGTAAGAGAAAGGCAGAGAAATGTAATTAATCACCCAGAGCCTTTCCATCAGTTTTATCCTGTTATGCTGCCACAGACCACAGAAAATCCACTCCTTTCCACCAGACACCTTCAAACACCTTGAAAAGTGCAGGGCTGGGGTTGAGTGTCTAAAGAATAGAAGGACTAAGGGTGAAGGACACAGAAATTCCTTCACTACAGCACAGGTCCAGGCTGTCCAGGGCATGGTGGGATCACCATCACTGGTGGTTTATGGTTTTCAAGACTCTAAAATACTCCACTCCCATTGCATTCATCTTCTCCCCATGGAATTGCTTCACTCACAGGGTTTGCGTCTCCCCTTCCAGCCCAGAACCACCAGCCAAGCCAAATGCTCCACGACCCAAGCAAGTCCCACGAGGAATTTCTTGCAGCTGGGGCTAAACTCCAGTTAATCCAACAGAAAGATCTGGCTGCAGAACATACACATGTGAGTACAACTTGACTTCTCCCACTGGTCTTGACAACCTCCCTCCAGCCCCACACGTTGTTCTGGAGAGAAGTGAGAGACTCCAACCCTTTTCACCCCAAAATACTGCTCTGGGGAGCACGCCTGCATGGTTGGCATCAAACCCATTGCTGTTCCCTCCTTGGGTATTTAGGACTGGACCCACAGAAAGGTGGAAGTTCACCCAGGATGGAAGTGCTGGGTGAGACCAAATGTCTGTGTGGGTGCAGACCCAACTTGTGCTGCTGCTGAAAAACTCCAAACCAAAGGAAGAGTGTGATAGCAGCATCCCTGTTGGGGCCATAAATCACTGCCCCACATGCTGCTGTGCCCAAATTCCCCACCTGCCCCCACCCCAGAGCCAGAAGCTGCTCTTGCTCCAGTCCCCAGCCTTGATACCCCATGTGCAGGTTTGAACAAAGAAGATGCACTGAAACTTCACCTTCTTATGCTACCAAGAAAAACACAGTCCCTGTTCTTTGTCCTCTCATTTGCACATTCTGGCTGGAAAATTAAGCCATGTTAACCCCCTGCCTTTCCTGGCTGCCATGGCCACCCCAGCTCATTCCCACAGTTCCTTCCTAATTGCCTCACAGTGCCTGGACCTGCTCGGCTCAGCTCTCACTGTGGATATCCCCGGCCCTTTTAAATCCCTGCATGGCTGCAAGGATGGTTCCTCTCCAGGGAAAGGAGAGGAGAGGGAGAAGAGAGGAAGAGGGAGAGAGAGAGGGAGAGGGAGGGCAGAAAACATGACATTGGGGTGGCACAATGAGGGTTATTAAGAAATGAAATGCTGGATCCAGCTCATCAGCTGGGAAGAGGGAAAGGGAGATGCTGCAGAGATGGAGCTGAGGGAGAAGCTGCTGGGTCAAGTGAGGCTCTCAGAGACACCAGTCAGGGGCTACAGGCTCAGGTACCAGCTGAACCAGCAGAACTTGTGCCAAAACCCTGCCCTGTGGCTGCTGAGCCCAATGCTGCATCCATGCTGCTGTCCCAAGGACCACAACATTCCTGGAACAGGGATGGCAGAGCACACTCTGCACAGCAGAGCCCATGCAGAGGAAGAGCTGGCTCATCTGGGTGCTCTTCTTTCCATAAGGAGGGATGGAAAAGATGCATCTCCAGGGAGTGTGGGCACTGGCTACACAAAGGACACCTCTCTGGGTACCAGCAGGTCACCCCCTTTCCCAGCCATACGATGGGCACAGGGATCCCAACTTGTCCAGCCAAAATAATCCACCAGCACCCCATCCCCCCATCCTTTGCCACACAGATTGGAGCCCCTTCCCCCAGCCCTGAGGTTGAAATTCAGTCCCTGCCTTCCTCTGAGCTCTGGGCAGGTGTCCAAGTGGCACAGTGTCCCGCTGGCAGCCAGACCCAGCGTGCAGCTGCCTCTTGCCCGAGGTGCCACTCGCTGCCCAGCTCCCCCAGGATAATGGGAACAGCCTCCATCCCCAAAACAAGTGCAGTTGCATCAGATGCCCCCTGCACTCTCCACCCCCTCAGAACCAGTGGGGACAGGGCTGTGCCCCCCAGGATGTCACCATCACCCTGCAGCACCCACCTACATCACACACAGGCCAAAAAGGGGCAATACAAATTTAGCAACAGTCTGTAGGGATGGAATCTTCCCAGGGAAAAGCTGGGAGAAGATTACAGGGTTGAGGAAGATTAGAGGTTGCCCAGAGAAGCTGTGGCTGCCCCATCCCTTGAAGTGTCCAGGGTCAGGTTGGACGGGGCTTGGGGCAACCTGGGATAGTGGAAAGTGTCCCTGCCCATGGGAGGGGGTTGGACTAACTGGTCCCTTCCAACCCAAACTATTTCACAATTTTATGATGATCCAGGGAAATCTCATGGCATTTCCAGGCAGGATGCCCACCCCTAGTGACACACCACAGCACTGCCTTCCCACATCACTCACTCTGCTGAAAAATCATCAGGGTTTCCCTTCTAAAGGCAAAATAAGCCACAATTACTCCTTAATCAAAGAGTAACATTAACCAAAAATACTACTGGCATGGGATAATGCAATCCCTGGCTCCCCGTGGGGAGGAGCAACGTATCTATTTCCAAAGGCAGAAGAAATGAATCCTCCAACACTTCTATCACTGTGACATAGTTTACATTAAACCCTGGAACCAGTGGAGATGTAATCATGTCCCTTGATGGATGGCTGTGTATGAGGGTGCAAATTGCATTATTGACCCACTGAGTCCAGGCTGCTTCGCTTGCCTTGGCCAGGGAGGGAGAGGAACGGGGATGTTTTATAAACTCAAGTGTGTTTTGAAGGCGTACAAGGCTCTTTCAAGCCTGTTTCTTTTTGCCCTGCCAGCCAGGCCCCATCTATTTGAACCCCTGTTAAAAACTTGCCACTGAAAGGACATGTGGCAGGCAGGGAAATTGCAAATGAGGCTGTTCCCACCTGCTCCTGCACAATGCAAATCGTATTAATTCAGGACAGGGAGGCACCTCCATCCCAGCCGGCTGTTCCTGCCTGCGGGACACGCTGAGCCAGAGCCACGCTGGTTCTCCCACCAGGACACCATGGATGGAGGAAGAGCTCAGTGCCCAGGAACGGTGGGTCCTGCTGGGAGCATCCCACAGGTGGTTCTGCCATGGGGATGCAAAATGACTCTCCTGCTCGACTGGATAAAAAAACTCATTAGCAAAAAAAGCCTCGAACAAATAAACAAAAATCCACTTAAAACAAAACAAAACCAAAACGCAAACAAACAAGCGAATTATATATACATATATATCTTTCGAGGAAAAATCTTTGCCACCACCACCCCTCTCCCACTCCTGCAGCTTGTCCCCAACTCTTAATCCCCATTTCTCTCCCTATTCTCCCACCCTAAGGAACGATGGACAGGGAGAAGTGCCAGTGGAGCCTCCCATTTCCAGAGGGACTGATTAACAGAAGGATTTTCTATTGTGGGGTTATCGCTCTCCGTTTTCCTTAATTGAGGCGGTGCAGCTCCATCCTCTAAACTTCCAGGATGACAATAATTAGCACAACGAGCCTTCATTACTCTCATCATCTCTCCCTTTCAAGAAGTACAAGATCTAACACAGCATATATATATAAGACATATATATATATCACAGAATCCCAGACTATTCTGAGTTGGGAGGGACCCTCAAGGATCATCGAGTCCAACTCTGAAGTCAATGGCCCACACAGGGGATTGAACCCATGACCTTGGCATTATTACAACCAAGTTTTAACCAATTGAGCTGATCTCAGGGTCTATATATATATATACATATATATATATACATATATATATATACATACATACACACACACACATATATATATATGGCGCATATATATATATATGCCTTATATATTAGATTTATATTTCTCTTGTGATGTTGGAGCATCCAGCACTGCCATCGCAGGGCATTGACAGCACAGCAGACACCCAACTGTCCTCCACCAAGCCCCACAATTAGGCAAAATATCAGGATCTACTTTAAATCCCTTGTTTACGGCTCCTGCCCAGTGGAGGGAACGCGGCGGGGGGGTGGCTGTTCCCAGGGAATGACAAAGTCCCACGCGGGACTCCGAGCAGGGCTCAGCATCTCCCCGCGCCAGCCCCGCATCCCCCGGCGCGTGGTGCCCAAATTGTTCAGCCAAAATCCGTCTCCCACTTCTCTCATCCACCTCCTCCCGGAGCAGAGAGGGCTGCGGCGTCCCGGGATTGCGCCGGTCACGTGCGGGGCAGGAAAACGCAAAGCACAGTAATTATCTGTTGCAGAGCCCTGCTAATGATTAAGTTTGGGAGACGCCAACAATCAAGCCTATTGAAAAGACTACAAGGGTTTCAAAGTGTTTCCTCCGAACCATGTGACGGCAAATTGTTCCGAGTAGACGGCTCTTAATTCAAATGCTCGTTGTCATGGGGACGGGATAACACCCCTCCTATTCAGGGATGCCACACAAGCAGCCTACTATTCGCCACAATAGGCTTTTGAGGTCGAGCTACTCTTCATAAATAGCCAAAAAAAAAATCTAGAGATTAATATCGGTGTTCACCTTTCCTAGCAGAGCAGAGTCAAAAGGCCATCGGGTACTGGGGCTGGAGAAAGGGCTATGAGCATAGGGAGGGATGGAGGGAGGAATGGATGGATGGATGGATGGATGGATGGATGGATGGATGGATGGATGGATGGATGGATGGATGGATGGATGGATGGATGGATGGATGGATGGATGGATGGATGGAGGGGTGGATGGAGGGGTGGATGGAGGGATGGATGGGTGCTGGAAGTGGATCACTATGGCCCGTGCTCTCATGGTGTTGATGAGGTTCATCCACATGTGCATGGGCAGGAGTTTCTCTTTAATTCCAAAATGTCTCTGGCAAGGTCACACCATCTGCTTCACCCTGGAGCTGAACAGCAGCCTGGATGCTGCCAAGGCATCAGCAGACACTGGCTCCTGTAGTAGTCAAGGAGGGCATGAGCCTTGGCTGGCACTGGGCAGGAAAAACAGTTGTCACTGAGAACCCTGGATCTGGAGCAACTTTCCATGAGGGTGTTGGTACCAGCACAGCCCATTCCACACATGGGATTGGTCCTGCTGGTAAAACATCTGCTCTCACCAGTGTCATGGGTGGGAGCAGGAGCAGCAGCCTGAAGGGGGGAGAAGGCAGCTCCACATTGCAAGAGGACAAGGAAGAGGAGCAGGAAGACGAGGAGGAGGAGGAGGACTGGATGTTCCCAGCACCACCCACCTTGGTGCACCAGAGCAACCGCCCCAGACACAGCTCCAGCCTCTCTGTGGGCACATCCCCTGCCTCCACCCTCAGTGCACACTACACAGCAGCAGCACCAAGCCCCAACTGCATCCCCCGGCCCCACAAACCAGCCAGAGACTCATCAGCTCCTGCCCACCACAAGCAGAGCCCCAGGAGGCCCCAGCAGAACCTGCAGCAGGAGGAGGCACCTTACCCTTGCCAAAAACAAGGTCTGGGGTTGGGGGGTAAAGTGGGAGGTACCAGCTCATGTCTTGGGGTTTGGGGCTGAGCTGAAGGAGTGAGGCCAAGGGTAGAAGTATTGTCTTCACATAGAACTGGGGTTACACCAAAGAAGTTCCTGAGAAAGGAAAGCAACAGCCAAGGGCATCTCTCACAGTGCCCTGAGCAAGAGGGTGCTGGGGATGGTTGGAATGTGCAGGACCCGCATTTCCATCAAGCCACCTTGCAGCCTCAGTCCCTCCTCAGAGACCACCATACCCCTCCTGTCTCCCTCAGGGGACATCTGTCATGGGTCACAGCCAGGCATCAAGCACAACATGCTACAAAATTCCAGGATGGGGCCAAGGAAAACCACTGCCAGTTGACATTTGAAGGCAAGACCCCCTTATTTCCTTTCCCTGCATCCAAAGTGGATAATTACACCACCTGAAACTGCCACAAGTCTCCCCATCCCACACTCCTCCAAACTCCAAGACACTTATTTTCCCAAAACTTTGTGTGAAAACCACCCTTCCCAAAGATATGGAGCGACATGAAGAAACAGGATCAGCTTCTCCCAAAGCCAAGCATCACTGGACCAGCTGTGGCATCCCCCATCCCATTGCATCTCTTTCCACATGTGGACCCATGAAGGGCTCTGAGTACCTCATGAAAAGCCACCAGGCTTTGCTGCTTCACCCAGCACCTGTAATCACTGGGATATCTAACTGGAGCAGCACATGTGAGCCCTGAGGAGATGCCAAGGATGATTTCCTGATGTCTGCAAAGGACAACCTGCTACAGACTCCTGGGACACATTCTGGTGTCTGAACCCAAGGAAGAAGTCAAACATTGCTGCTGAGGGGGATGGTGAAGCAGAAGCTTTTGGTCAGGCTCTGCTTATTCACTTTGAGCTGCCAAATTTGGGGGTAAAATCAGCTGTGACACCAACAGCTGCTGCATGAGCCACTCGCTCGCCTTCTGCTCACGGGGGCCGGGGAAACATTTGTACAAAACATGGAATCAGCTCCCAGGAGCTGCTGAAACATGCCAGGAATTTCTGGGACAGATCTTGCAGGCTTTAAGAGCTTTGTTCATGTTTGGGGTTGCAAACACAGGACAGGCAGGATTTAAAGATGGATCTCTTTGCCTCGGGACACCACAGTCAAGTGAGCTACAGGGAAGTGAAGCCAGAGAAGAGCAACGAGGCTGGAGAAGGAAGTGGAGCACAAGTGCTGTGGGGAGAGGCTGAGGGAGCTGGGGGTGTTTGTGCTGGAGAAGAGGAGGCTCAGAGGTGACCTCAGCACTGTCTGGAACTGCCTGAAGGGAAGTTGTGGCCAGGTGGGGGTTGGTCTCTTCTCCCAGGCACTCAGCAATAGGACAAGGGGGCACGGGCTCAAGCTCTGCCGGGGGAAATTGAAGTTGGAGAGCAGGAAAAAATTCTTTCAGAGAGAGTGTTCAGGCATTGGAATGGGCTGCCCAGAGAGGGGGTGGATTCCCCATCCCTGGAGGTTTTTAAGGTGAGCTTGGCCGTGGCACTGAGTGCCATGATCTGGTAAAGGGAGTGGAGTTGGCCCAAGGGTTGGACTTGATGATCTCGGAGGTCTTTTCCAACCCAATCCATTCTATCATTCTATAAGCTCATGGATAGTTCTTAAATAAATGCAAAGCACATGTGGCTCAGGACATGCCGTGCTGCAGATCTCCAGCAGCTGGGAGAGCATCACCACACCCTGCCTGGCCCTGGGCTGGATGAGGGGATGGATTGCAGGGCACTGTTTCTCACCTTGCCCAAAACACCCTTTTATTTTTCCTTAAATGAAGCACAAAGCCACAAATCCCACGGGGCTGGGAGGTGTGTGATGGCACTGGAAGGTCACAGTGCCCCCACCGAAGACTTCCAACTGAAGGTTTCTCTGAAGGCAAACAGGGTTTCATTCTGCCAGAGGGAACGGGCTACGACAGCCTCATTGTTTCTCCTGACGAGGAAGGAGGAGAACAACCACCCTCCCGAGGAAGGAGGAGAACCACCACCCTCCCGCGTGGGAGCAGCGCTGGAGGGAGAAGGGACCTGCGAGACGGATGAGTCATTCCCATCACCACCTCCTCCTCCAGTGCTGAGCATCCTCAGGAAAGAACAGGAGGCACTCCTTCCCCTTCAGGCTCCCTTGCTGTCTGCAAGAGGAATGGGGAAAAAAACCCCTGAGAGTGCAGCCAAAATCCCACTCCCGCAGCCACAAAGGATTCGTGCTGCCCCCAGACCCAGTGGGGATGGAGTGAAAGCTCTCAGAGCATCACCCTTGGATGCACACTCAGACCACACCAGCAGCCACCTCCAAGTGGTTTTCCAGCCCAGGGTTTCCCACACAGCAGAATCCCAAGCCAAGAGGGTGAGGGGGACAATCCTGCTGGAGAGCAGCCAGGCAGAAAGGGACCTGGGGGGACTGAGGGACAGGAAGCTCAACAGGAGCCAAGAGTGTGCCCAGGTGGCCAAGAAGGCCAATGGGATCCTGTCCTGGATCCAAAGTAGCGTGGCCAGCAGGCCCAGGGCAGTGAGCCTTCCCCTGGACTCTGCCTTGGGGAGGCCACACCTTGAGTGTTGTGTTGAGTTCTGGGCCCCTGAGTTGAGGCAAGAGATTGAGGGGCTGGAGCGGGGCCAGAGAAGAGCAACGAGGCTGGAGAAGGGAGTGGAGCACAAGTGCTGTGGGGAGAGGCTGAGGGAGCTGGGGGTGTTTGTGCTGGAGAAGAGGAGGCTGAGAGGTGACCTCAGCACTGTCTGGAAGTGCCACATCAGGGAAGTTGTGGCCAGGTGGGGGTTGGTCTCTTCTCCCAGGNTCTATGATTCTGTGATCTCAGCCCCCCAAAATGAGGTCCATGGAGGCTGCTGTAGCATCTCCCCATGCCTGAGGCATCTCCAGCTGATGAGGAGGAAAATCTCTGTCCTTCCTGAAACAACTGGAAGAGGCAAAAGGCAGCACCACACATCTCCCAGGGGTTCTACCCGTCATCCCCACCTTGGGAGAGTGGTGAGGGACAAGTCACACCTCCCCAGGTCACCAGGCTGATGCTTGTCCTATCTTGCAGCTCCAAACCACTCAGAGCAGACCTGACCCAGCAGGCACAAAGGTCCTGCAAAGCCAAGGCTGCCTTCACCACTTGCTCCCACATCTGGTAGCCAAGGAGCTTAAAGCCAGGTAGAAAGAGATGTGAACTATCCAAACCCACTTAAAACTGGTGGGACACCCCCCCCCCCACCCCTTTTCCTNCCCCCCCCCCCCCAGCCCTATTACTGCCCTGTGCAATGTGTGATAATATTTCAAGAAATTAATTAAGATGCTCTTTGTTAAGCATCTACACTCTGGCTGGGGGAGACAGAGGTAAGAAATTGAGTCACTGTGGTGATGTGTTTTACCAACCAGCACATGGGATCTATCCAGAGCCACCACTGAAAGGAAAACCACACTCCCAGAGTCAGGAATGTTTTATTCTGCCAAGTACCAACCTGACTTAAAAGCCTTCCTACCTCCAGGATGCCTCGTTCTCCCAAGTCAGCAGCAACAAGAAAAGACTCGGAGGTTTCACAGAAAAGAAGGGTTTTTTTATTGGAGAAAAATGATGAAAGCAGGAAAAACATGAGCGAGTGGAAAACATTGACTTAAATCAGGATGCAGCAGTTCAAAGCCTGTGTGGTTGCTGGCCTATGTAAGCTTAGCTGCTTTAATCTCAGCCCTGCTCTCCTTTCCTGAGACGCTCCCAGAGCACACAACCATTGTCCTGAGCAAATGGTAACGGAATATTTTAATGGGATTTTCACAAAGTTAAAGCCCGTGCAAGCCGAGTGGGAGAGCAAGGCAAACAGCAGAGAGGAAGGTTCCATGTGCTTCTCCATCCCACCAACTCCGGGTTTGCTCCAGCTCGGACAGCAAAACGATGTGGCCCCACATCCCTCCTGCTGCACCCACCCTGCCACTGCCAAGGACAGGTCTTTGCCACCACCCCCCCTCTCCCACTCCTGCAGCTTGTCCCCAACTCTTAATCCCCATTTCTCTCCCTATTCTCCCACCCTAAGGAACGATGGACAGGGAGAAGTGCCAGTGGAGCCTCCCATTTCCAGAGGGACTGATTAACAGAAGGATTTTCTATTATCGGGTTATTGCTCCCCGTTTTCCTTAATTGAGGTGGTGCAGCTCCATCCTCTAAACTTCAAGGATGACAACAATTAGCACAGCGAGCCTTCATTACTCTCATCATCTCTCCCCTTCAGGAAGTACAAGATCTAACACAGCAGCACTGAATGTGAAACCCAGCTTGGCAAGGCACCCACTCGCCGACCCCACGATCTTGCAATGAGAGGATTAGCCCAGAATACATATGTGGCCCTTTAAAGGAGGGTGTTTATTAAAAATACATCAATATATCCCTGCTGGGGTGCACATGCAGCTTATTAACAAGAGACCCCCCTCCTGAGCGGGCTTTTGTCTCCAGCAAACAGGGCTGGGGAGATAAACAGCAGCTCCTGTAATTAAGAGTAGCCCTTGTGTTAATGCTGGTGGCTGTTACAGCAGTTTATTGCTGGGCACGGGGCCTGGAGAGCCACCAGGAGGGCAAAGGCTAATGCTGAAATGTGGGTTTGGATAGTAAAAGTTGAGCCTGTAACGTGGATTTTAAGCAAAAGGTGAGGGGGGAAAATCATGCTTGGATTTGGCCACCCTCGGGCAGGATGAACTGCAAATTAGGAACTGGCACTCCTGGGATCATGGAATGGTTTGGGTTGGAAGGGACATTAAAGATCATCCACTTCCAAGCCCCCTCCCATGGATAGGGACACCTTCCAACCAGGTTGCCCTTCCAACCCAAACCATTCTGTGATTCTATGATATTTAAAAGTGTCTGTTCTTTGAGAGTCCCATTTTCAGGCTTTTTGTTCCCTACAAATGCTAAAGAAAAGCGCTGGGTTCTCACACACCCCCCCACCAACAACAGGTTGCCCTCCCTGCTTTTCTTCCTCAGGATTCAAAAATGCTTTGAAAGGAGAGGGGTATCAGTTTCTCCTTATTTCAGCTGGGGAAATGTGATGCTCAAGGTAAGCAAACCCCTGGCATGGGATGGGGATGAGCCTGATGCCGTGGGTGCAGCCAGCAGGTTGCAGAGTCTCCTTAATCCAACCTGTTGCTCCATCACAGGAGCCCAAAAGCTGGAGATGTAGCACAAATACCCTGCAAAGGACAACTGACTGTTTGGGAATCAAACTCCTGCTTTACACAGCTTGGTAAAACCAGGCATTGAGGCACAGAACAAGGCATTTGTAAAACAACTGATTTTTGCCTTATTTAACACCTGGCTGAGGGTCCCATTTGGACTCGCTGAAGATCCAGCAAAACATCTCATCAATGTAGGGGGGGGAAGCAGCACTTAAGATTGTGGCTGTTGTGCTTCCTCAGCCAATTCACCACTGCATCCATTGAATTAATAATGCCCAGCCAGGACCAGCATTGCTGATACAGACCTGCTCCCTCTGCTCCTGAAATATTTATGGGGTTTAAAGAATTATATCCCAAGCCTGATGTAGCTCGGGTTGTTTGCAGTAGGGTTGGATTAGGATGAGCCTATTTGCTTAAGCAAGAGATGAGGCCTTCAAGGATGGCCCCAGGCAGCATTAATGTGCTGCAGGAACACTTTGGCTCTGAATATCAGCTTTGAAATGGTCTCAGGGTCTTTCTTTTCTGTGCTTTAAGCCTGGCTGAGGTGCTGATGGGTGTTTTAGCCAAATAGGTCCTGTGAGAACATCACAAGGGCAAAAGCCCATGAATTTTCCTGGCCCTGCATCCATCTCATGGCTTCAGGTCCCACAGCAACATAAAAAGGACCCATGGCCATATTTGACATATTTATTAATATAAAGAATTGCTAATGGCCAGGCTGGAGATCCAAAGCACACTGGGACCCCTTGGCACATCTGAGTTGGATATTAACTCTAAATCTCTAGAAATTAATAGGATGACATTAATTTAGCCCAAGGTGTTTGGCCAGGCCCCAGCCCTGGTCCATCAAGGGGCTGCAGCCAGTGCTGCTCAGGGGGTCCTGTGATGGTCACAGTGGGGCTGAGCCTGAAGTTGAGGATTGGGGGGGGGACAAAACTGCGTAAAAACAAGCATTAATCCCCAAGCACCTCTGGTGGGAACCAGCCCTTCCCACAGGGGACGGGTAAGTGTCCATTCCTTGCCCATGCAGTGTAGGAAGAACATGGATCAGTGCAAAAAGAGGGAAAAAAAATTAGAACCCATTTTCAGCGACATGGAACAAGCCCTGCTGGAGGGCCTGCATTTCCTCAGTTTAATTAGCTCCTCAATGATGCAGAGCAGCTTCCCCAGGAGCCTGAAGATGTATTTTTAGGTGCAACCACTCCAAAAATAGAAGCATCCCCCGAGGAAGCTGAGAACAGCCATCGAGGAGCCACATGCAGGTTGTGCTGTGGATGCAGGAGCCAAAAGCACAACCTGCCCCCTTCCCAAGCACAGGGGACATCAAAACAGGGGCACTTCCAGCAGCAACCTCAGCACCCTCCCAAACACACGCTGGGAAAAAACAGAAAATTCAAATTGGAAAACTTCAATTGGAAAAATTCAAATACAGAAATTAAACCCACCAGGATTTTGTGTCACATCCCACCTGATCCATCCCAGGAGGATTGTGTTTTGTCCTGGACATCTGCTGAAGCACAGGTGAAGTGTCCCAGTGCTGCAGACCAGTGTGGACATACAACAGTGGATGTCCTGCTGTCCTGTGGGCAACAAGACATCCTTCATCTCCAGGAATGATAGAGACAGGCTTAGAGAGGACAATGCTCTTGAGGAGAAAGCTTCATGGGGGAAAAGAAAATCCCCATTCCATCAGGCTGGTGTGACTCCTTTCCCAGCTCCCAGGACCAGGGATGCCCGTGGTGCCAACACCTCACAAAGGGTTTGTCATTCACTGCTTTGGTGACAGGCACTTGGCTCAGGGAATGGCTGGTTGGTGGCTGGGAAGGAGGAGAGGTGGGGTTTGGAAAAGGCCACACCACAGGCAACCTCCCCCTGGGATCACCCGAGAAAGTCTTGGCATGCCCAGGGGTTATCCCTGCACTTTTGGCCTCTCACAGAGACTTGGGAAAGTCAACAAGGCTTTTACTGACCTGTTTGCTGTGGCAGAGTCTCACAGAAGACAACATCCAGATGAAGCTCTGACTGGCTGAAGCTTCTTCTCTCTAATCCTGCCCCTGTGACAGCAAAATCCAGCACCATTTGTGCCTTCAGGAACTACTCCAGCCTTACTTTAAGCAAGTTGGGAGAGAAAACATCCCCCATAAAGATGCTCCTTCCAAGGAGTACCCCTTGGCCATCACTTCCCCCAGGCAGGGCTGACATGGGATCCACAGGAACTTGTCAGAGCAAGTTGGATCTCCAGAAAGAGGTGAAAGAAAATTGGAGTGGTGGAACAGTAGTTTTCTCCATTTCATTTTAAGCTTTCAGAGATTTTGCATCCCAGAGCCTTTCTCCCCAAGACCTTTCCTCTCCAGCCAAGGCACAAGCAGAGTCTGGCCCCACAGAGAGGAGTTTGCTCAGATGATGTTTACCCCTGAAGCCTGGCAGAAATGTGGTGTTTCTCACCCTCTGGATGTTCCCTTAGAAACTTCCAGCAGCTCTCCCCACTCACCCACAGAAGAGCCCCCCCCAGTATAACCCCACTGTCCAAGGCAAAAGGCAGAGCCTTGCCAAAATCATCCTGGCAAGATCCTCACTGACCACCAAGTGACTCAAAGAAATCGAGGGCTGGCTGCCAGCACTGCTGAGAGCGCTGCAGGAAAAAGCCAAGGTCACCCAGAGCAGGGGGAACACAGGGAGGACAAGGGGGACCCCAACCAACCCTGGGAGCACACACAGCTGGGTCCTTGCAAAGGGGTCTTACGGCAAAATCACTTGAAATATTTGGGGTTGAATTGAAGTTTCAGCACCTTTCTTTTATTAATCACAATAATAAATAGCTGAGTGAGTCACCCCCTGAGAAACCCCAACAGCAGCTCCTGGACAAACAACCTGCTGCTCCTGTCTGCTGGATACGGCCAGGAAAGGGTGGAGAGGCAGCACAACTTCAGTGGGAGCAGCCAGCCAGCTCAGAGCCTGCCCTGCACTTCTCATTTCCATTTTGAAGGGGCTGGTAGTGAACAGAAAGCCAGAGGAGCCAGTTTTGTGCCTGAAAAAGGCTCAATATCCAGCACCTCCTTGGAAAGCGCCTGGCGCCGCATCCCTGGAGTCCCAGTGTGGATTGTCCTGGTGCAAATCACCTTCAAAATAAATAAATAGATAAACAAACCCCACTGCCAGCAACTGAACATCTCACTTTGGGCTTTTTCCAAGCAAAGCATCCCTGTATCCATTAGCTATTGTCTCCCTCTAGCGCGGGCAGAGCCCAACCTGCCTCCTGCCACGGCTCCCGGGCTGGCTGCGAACCAGGGGCTGGAGCTCTGCGGAAAACAGGGAGCTCAGGGCACTGCGAACACGCCAAGCACCAGCTCTACCTTTGCACTGATGAATCAGCTTCACACACATTTCTTTTTTTAACTCGTTCCATTTTCTCTCAGCAGATGCTCAGAGCAGGAGGGATTTCTCAGTGAGAGAACTGGCAAGGCAAAGCTTTCCCAATCTGAGAGACAACTGCCAGCAGCCACATTGTGTCGAGGGCTGGAGAGGACACCGAGGTGAAACAGCATCCATCCCTCCTCCTGCTGCTCCTGGGGAACCAGCCTGACCTCTGCTCACCCCTCTGAGAGGGGATTAGGGTTTGCTCAGCTGGATTTTCAGGGGATCTTTTCACACACAGCTGCCTTTAACACCTCTAAGTGCACGGGTTTATTTTGCTTTAGGGGATTGTACAGAGTTCCAAATGAAAGGTCTCCCATACTCTCCAGGGAGAATTCCTGCCAAGAGAGAAAGGGAGTGACACTGCAAATCTCTCCCCTTTTAAAGTGAGCACTGCAGCAGCACCTTCACCCCATGCTCTGCAGCTTAACCCACAAAAACTGAGAGCCTGGAGACACAGCCAGGTTCCATCTCCACACTCCCCCTGTCCTCACTCCCCCAAAGAGCTGCATCCAGAGGTTTTCCAGACACTGCTGTCCCTTCCAGGAGTGTTTTTTCCTTAAGCAAGGAACCACCAGCATGTACAAATCCACCTTTTTAAGGAAAAAAGGAAATGACTTTACCTGCAGATCCCAGTTCCCATCGGGACATTACCTGTGCCAAGCTCTTGCAGAGGGAGGCTCAGGATTGATGCAGCAGCTCCTCAACCTGCTCTGCCTTCACAGCACCACACTGGGGACACACAAAGGGCAATGACAGGATGGTCTGGGGTGGAAGTGACCTTAGAGATCATCTTGTTCCACCCCCTGCCATGGGCAGGGACACCTTCCACCAGCCCAGGTTGCTCCAGCCTGACATGAAACATTTCCAGGGATGGGGCAGCCACAATGAACCCTCCTTTGTTCAGTACCTGTGCAACCTGTGCCTCACCACCAGCTTTCCCAGGGCTTTGGAAAGCAACTGCACTCAGGGAAGGAGGCTCAGAAGGGAGGGGACTCCCTGGTCCCCATTCCTGCACATTCTCCAAGTGACAATGCCCATGTCAGGAGGGCTCTGAGCACACCAAGTTACCCAAATATACTGGGAGAATTGTTTACTGGGGAGCCCAAGGAGGATGGGAAACAGCTCCTGGTGAAGATTCCCAGTTCCCTCACACCTGAGGAGAAGGGAGAAGAGCAAGAAAACACAGCTGAGGCCCAGACACACAGAGGAGCCAAGGGAGAGTCTGATCCAGGGAAAGGAGGAACCAAGGGAGAGTGTCTGATCTAGGGGAAGGAGAACCAAGAGAGAGTCTGATCCAGGGGAAGGAGGAACCAAGGGAGAGTGTGAACCAGGGAAAGGAGGAACCAAGGGAGAGTGCCTGATCCAGGGGAAGGAGGAACCAAGGGAGAGTGTCTGATCCAGGGGAAGGAGGAACCAAGGGAGAGTGCCTGACCCAGGGGAAGGCTGAGCTTCCATCCAAACACACCCCAGAGCAGAGATCCAGGAGCTGGATCAGGGCTGCTTCCCACAGCCAGCACCTGCCTCCACAGCCACCCATTTCACCAAGTGACAGCTGCAGAGGAGCTTCCCAGCTGGGACTCTCCTCCAGAGAGGCAGGAATGCCACCAGAGCAGCACCAGAACATCCCCAGCCCATATGGACACCACTGAAGCTTCTGGGTTGTTTTTAAATTGTTTTAAAACATTCAAGCCTCCAAAGATTCATTAAATTGCTACCCATCCTCAAAAATAGGTGTCTGGACACCTGCTAAAGGACCAGCCTCTGACCACAGCCTGGCCATTTGCAGAGACTCTCCAGGGTTCAGGTTTTCCTTGATCTAGTTGCATGGGGTGTCCCTGACACTTTCTGCACCAAGCCACCTGTAAAAGTTAGACTAACAGTATTTGAGCTTTAATTTCATGGAATAACATCTCCAAGGAACAGGACAGCTTAGTGGCCACAGTTGGAACCCAAGGGGAGCTGCTTTTGTGAATAAATCAGGTTTTTCAGTTCTGCCTCCCTCTTCTGAGCTATTTCATAGCTCTCAGCAGGACTTGCATCATCCAGGAAACCACTGGGTCCATGCAAGGAAGAGACTTCTTCATCTCCTGTCTGGTCAAAGGAGGTGGGTGGCAAAGGGCCAAAATAGTTACAATAAACTCACACAGAGAGGAGTGTGGAAAGCTCAGGGTGAGCAGTTTGAGTTGTTTTACCCCTACAATTAACTCATTTTGACCTCAGTTTTATTGCCTTCCCTCAGACAATCACGTCCTCAAGTGTTCTCAAGAACCAAACATTGCAGGAATCCCAGAACTGAAGAGTTCCTCTAAGACACACATAAAATCCCAAAGCAGAGGAGGAGGCACCTGATCTCCCCCCACCCCCAGCAGAGTCCCTGCCCTATCAAAGACCCTCCCCAGATTTGTTTCCAACAAACCACAAGGTAACAGACCACCCAATAGCCCTACCAAGATCACTTCCACCACAGACTCCCATCCAGGAGGCAGGTTCAGGGCAAACGGAGACACTCTGCACGTGGATTTGCCACCAAATCCAGAGTTTCTAACTATTTATTTCCCTTGTAACTCCCTGATTTTGCCCAAAGACAACACAACAGAACCACACTTCACATGATGGTTTGCTGGGGATTTCTTGCATTTTTGAAAACCTTAATGCCTTTTCTTTAAAGCAAAAACTTGCCCTGCAGTTGGCAAGCTCCCCAGTTTGCCTCTTCTCAAGCTGCTGCCTCCTCCTCTGCCCAAAAACAAGCACGTGGGGTGCAGCCTGATGCTCTTTTCAGGGAGGGGAGAGGTGGAAACCTCTCCTGAGTCATCCACATTCACTTAAAAGAAGAGAGCAGGAACACCTTGAATAATAGCATCCCTTTATTTGCTGACACCATTACAAAAACTGATTACATTAGCAACCAAAAAAAAAAAAAAAAAGGAGTGTTTACTTGAGGTTGAAGTCAGAGGCAGCTAATCCCAAAAATGTAATTAAGTAAGACAGTGTACAACATCAGTATTAAAATGTCATATCCCATTGGTGACTTTACCACGTTGGAGTTTTCTGAACAAGTTTTATTGAGCAAAATAAGACAAAAGATTATGTGTTTACTGTCTCTTCAGGAATGTAAAGGTCTAATTATCCAAATAGGTTTGGTTTTATTATAAAACTAAACTCTGGAGGTGTCTACAGAGTTGGGTTTTTGCTTTAAATCAGTAGTCTAACAAGGATTAGAAAAGACAAAACTCTGTTCAGTGTTTCTGACGAAGTAGAAAGGGTGAAAACATAAATAAGGCTTTAATTTGGCAAAATATAATACAATGCCTTCTGCTACCCTCAAATTAACGCTTCCCCCGTGACTTCTTCCTGCAAGAGAAACACAAACACCATGTCAGAGCAGCATTTCCCACAGGGCAAACCCACCCCACGACAGCATTTCATCCCAGAGGAAGAAGCCAGGATGGTGGAGGCTGAGCAAGAACAGCCCCAGAGCAGAGTCAAGGCACAGGAAGCACCTTCCTCCCCATCCTGCAAGGAGTCCTCTAAGACTCTGCTCATCCCACCCTGAATCCCTTGTTACAGCTCTGCTGTCCATGCTGTATTAGAGACAGGAGCATAAAAAATACCTAAACCAGGTAAACAAGTCCCAGCCTCAGATGAGAGGGAGTTCTGGCACTCATTCAGTGCCAAGGCTTTGCTGCCTCCCAACACAAACACTTCACACTCAGACTCCAATCCCAACCTGCATCAGCTTCCTGACCAGTCTCAGTGTCTCAGGTTTACCCAAACTTTAGCCAACCTTGGGTCATGTCACAAATGTCCCAGCATGATGCAGCCAACCACAAAGGCCCAGGATTGCAAGCTGGCTGTATATTAAAAGCCTTGTCCATGTGTCTGTAACTGGATGAAGAGCTCATGCCAGAGTGATGCTTCAGATTTTCACATCCCCACAGTGAGCCAGTGTTGGTAGCTCAGAGAAGGCCCAGTGGGTTACTTTATATCCTCCATGGCAAAGCAATCAGAGCATGGAAGTGTAGACACACTGCTGGGATGATGGAAACAAGGCACAGGCTCTGGGAGAACAAAACTTTGGGTAACTTGCTGCATGAAGCAGCAGGTAGTGAAAGGAGGGGGATACAAGGTTAGTCTCAGCTAACTGATGTGTGGATCTGATAGGAACAAATCCAGGGCCTACCAGATGTTTTTTATAATGTACACATAGAATTTAGATTAGATATGAGGAAAAAATGCTTCACTAAAAGTGCTGTCAGGGTCAGGCACTGGAACAGGCTGCCCAGGGCAGTGCTGGAACCACTCCTGGTGGGATTTAAAAGATGTGTGGATGTGACACCTGGGGACATGGGTTAGTGATGGCCTTGGCAGTGCTGGTTTAATAGTTGGATTAGATGCCCTTAGAGGGCTCTTCCAACTGTAATAATCCAATGATTCCGTGATATTATTCTAAAAAGTCTTGTATTTTGTCACCAGACTTGCTGAGTTTGAAGAAGGTGCCACCACCACAGACCAGTGGCCTGCCCAAGAGCCACCCACCACTCCAGGGGCTGCACCCACCTACTCCCTGTAGTGTCTCATCCCTTTGACAGCATTTGGCTTATGGACACGAGCAGCTTCTTGAGATGACCTACATCCTGGTTAAGATTCACTGCCACATTTAGTCTTTTATCAGTCAATTCCTGGAAGAAGGAGAATAAAAAAAAGAAGAAATCATTAAAAACTCATTTACAATCTAATTACTAAGAAAGCCTAGAATTAGATCCTCTGTATAAAATTACAACTGGTTGGGCAGATGGGAACAATTCTTGTAAGTCAGAGGGTTATGGCCACGTTTAATGACAATGTGGTTCAAAGGCAAGAAGCCCTTTCCTGTTGCAGGGAATTAACTGCACACAGAGAATGCCAGAGGGAGCGTGGCTGACCCCCAGCTCCCACCCTCCCTGTCCAGGACTCCACTTACCCACTGCTCCCAGGAATTGTGCTCATCTCCACAGCTGACCCAGGCTCAGAGCTTATTCCCCACAACCCCACAAGCCTGGCTGAACCCCCACTACAGACTGGAGCATGTGGTTTATAACACAGGCTGGGGAGGGAGGACTTGTGACCCCACAGCTGGAACAACAAGGCTCCTGGACCACCAAGGGCTGGGTCTGACTGGGATCTGTGGGATGGTGTGGGTTAATACCCAAGCCCAAGGCAGCTCCAGCTGTGGAACACTATGTGGAGCAGCTGGCTGGAGACACACACCCTTCCCCACCCACAGGGCTCAGCTCAGCTGCTGCCCACCAGCCATCCTATGGATTCACCCCTTGCTCCAAGCCCCTGGGAAATTCCCACTTGCCAGTGACACCTGGACTCGGATGAGGCTTCACAGAATAGCCCAAGCACCAGTCAACACACAGAAAAGGAAAGGGGAAAGCTACCATGAACCAGAAAGCTGGTTTCTTGTGCTGAAATGAAAATGCTGAGCTTGTGTTTTTTAAACAAAAATAAATGCCTTTTTTTCCTTCCAGGAGTTCAACAGTTTATTAATCGGGAAGTGTCACAGCTGAAGATGGACTCTTCCCCTCCTGCCTCCCTTCCTGTCAGCCTTGCTGAGCTACCAGGGCTGTGTAATCCCTGTTTATTGCCTTTATTGATTAACTCCTCCAGAGACACGCAGAGCACTCCACATCTAAAATACACCTCACTGCTCCTCATTCAGCTCAGAACACAGACATGCAGACAAGCTGCAGGAGAGCTTTTCCTTGAGGTTTAACAGCTCAAAATAAGCAACTGTGCCTTGGTGTCAGGAATTCTTAGCAGGAGCAGAGAGGTGTCTGCAGCCACCCAGCATCAGCCAACCCCGCTCTGACTGAACCAGTGCTACCAACAGAACGAGACTGATGCATTATGTGGCTGCAAATCTCTCCCCAGAGTTCCAGGGAAATTAGAGGGAGTTCAGAGGGCCATTTTCCCTGCTCCCATTTGGCTGGAAATGCAGAATGAGCAGTAAATCAAACTCAAGCACCTGCACCATTACAGAAATGGCTCCAGGCTCAGACACGAGAACCAAACAATCCACAGCAAAGCTCGCCCTGAGTGGACTGGTAAAGATCTTCTACTGTAAAAAAATCACTGGGATCTGTGTTATCACAGAATCACAGAATGGATTGGGTTGGAAAAGACCTCCGAGATCATCAAGTCCAACCCTTGGGCCAACTCCACTCCCTTTACCAGATCATGGCACTCAGTGCCACGGCCAAGCTCAGCTGAAAAACCTCCAGGGATGGGGAATCCACCACCTCTCTGTTAGGGCAGCCTTAACCTGGTTTAGCCTTATTGAAATAGAAGATGAGGCCTGTGGAGGCTGAGGCTTGGCTTAGTTGTCTCACACAGCTGATGGGAGTGGAAAGTCCAGCAGCAAATGAACCCAGCACTGCCCAGCAGTGGGATGGGGGTGGCTGTGTGATACCAGCACAGAAACAGCACCAGCAGTGAAGGAGCCTTTCAGTCCACCCTCAGCCCCACCTCTGGGAAGAGATCTTCCCTCCCTTATTTACTCCCTCTTCCTTCTCTTTTGTGACCTCACTAATCTCAGGCAGTGTTTACTCATGAATTATAGACACATTCCCAACCCTCCTGGGGCCAATCCTGACAGATCTGGGCTCTGCACAGGCTGCAGCTCCTGCTGACACAGAGTGCACAGCTGCCTTGTGCAGCCCTGCTGTGCCTCAGCCCCATGTTCTCCATCACATGGGGGAAAGAAAGGACCTGGGGGTTGGGCTCTTCTCCCAGGCACTCAGCAATAGGACAAGGGGGCACGGGCTCAAGCTCTGCCAGGGGGAAATTGAAGTTGGAGAGCAGAAAAAAATTCTTTGCAGAGAGAGTGCTCAGGCATTGGAATGGGCTGCCCAGAGAGGGGGTGGATTCCCCATCCCTGGAGGTTTTTAAGGTGAGCTTGGCCGTGGCACTGAGTGCCATGATCTGGTAAAGGGACTGGAGTTGGCCCAAGGGTTGGACTTGATGATCTCGGAGGTCTTTTCCAACCCAATCCATTCTGTGATTCTATGAGATTTAGGTTAAATATATAGAAAATTCTTCTCTGTGAGGGTGGGCAGGCCCTGGCACAGGTTGCCCAGAGACTCTGTGGCTGCCCCATCCCTGGGAGTGTCCAAGGCCAGGTTGGACAGGGCTTGGAGCAACCTGGGATAGTGGGAGGTGTCTCTGCCCATGGCAGGGGGTGGAACAAGGTGAGCTTTAAGGTCCTTTCCGACCCAAACCATTCTGGGATTTTATGATTCTCTCCCTTTGGAATATGAGGAAGAAGAGAGGAAGAGGAGAGCAGCGGGGAAGGCCCTGTGATCACAGACCCAGCAGCTCAGACAGATGCTGAACCGTCTGGGCAGATCCCCCTCCACTGTTCCACACACATGGCACTGCCAGTTTCCAGTGATGGAATGTTTTACACTGAGATTTGAGGGGAAAAGCTTGTTAGAATTCATATAAGCCTCAAAATAAGCTCAGGGCCTCAGCAAGCTGCTGAATATAAATGACTTCCTTAAAGCACACTAAAAGGCCCCCTTTAGTCATCAGCTGGTCCCAAAAGTGACAAAGCAGCTGATTAGAAAACCCAAATGGTCTATTTTTAAATAGAAAGAAAAGGATTCTAAAGAAAACACTCTGAGTGTGTTTGAGGGTTTATACAAGTATCATTTCTCAATTTTGTGGGTTTGTTCCAGTACCCAGAAGAAAAAAATATGCTCATTTTTGAGCATGTGTGTTCAGGTCCTTCATAAAAAAAGAGGCACTGTTGCTAGGTGGAAGTGGCTGGAAGACTTTCCTTTTTGATCTCAGAACTATTTTCAGCTGGGTTTTTAGGCTTCTGGGGAGACAGTTTCCTTTTTCCCCCCTCAAATAAAAAAAGAAAAAAAAAAGCTTGGAGAAAAGACAAAGAAAATGCTCTAATTCCAGCCTCTGCCAATGGCTACCTGTCAAGAGCACTGCTTAGACAATTAATGTATTTTTACCAATGAAGGTTTAATTATAGGTTTATTAGGACTGTTTTTCCACACTCCTCTTCAGAATAAAGCCATGGATATTCTGGCAGAAAACTTGAGTTCCACAGCATGCCCAGAGTGTTTCAGAGCAGCAATGCAAGAGCCAGAGGGGTTATGTGAGTTAAGACCAAAGCAATTAAGTCAAATGAGTCCATCTGAGGCATCACAGGGCACAGGCAATGCCACCTGGCTCAGGAGGGCTCACCAGAGCCACCAGCCACAAATGCCATGGCTGATGGCATCGCTGTTCCCATGTACCACATGGATAAGCCACAAAGGCACAGCTGGGATTGGTGTGAGGAGGGTGCTGCAAACAAGGCCATGGAGCACCTGACTGTCCCCAAAATCCCCTGCTCTTGTGCTGAAGGGCTCAGCAGACCTACCACCCCTCACAGGAGCAGCTCACAGGGCTGGGACATCCCAGCTCACAGGCCCAGCTGCACCTCTGGCTCAGGCACAGTGAGGCCAACATTAAGGTCCATGAGCATCCATGACTGATTACCCTGGAAAAGCCATCTCATTCCTGCTAAAGACTACAAAGGCTTTCCCACAGTGCTCCTCAGAGGACAATGAGCTTCTTCCTGCAGCTGATGAAACCACTTTGAGTCAATATAAATTGTCCTATCAGTGAATGCTCCTCTCTCCCTCAAAGGACAGCGTTTCCTTCCACTCTATCCATCAGAAGGAAACAGGTAGTGAGTTCCACTGACTCCCTCAGCTGTGTAAAATGTGCTGGGAGAGCACCTGCTTTAGCCTTCCCTTCCCCAGCTGCCTCCTGCAAAGCTGTCTTGAAGCTGATGTGAAAGCTCTTGTATCCTGTGACAAAGCCACAACTCAAGCACCTGTACAGGTGATGTCTTTTAGGGCCAACACTCTGAGTATCAACTCCGCAAGAAGGCCAGAAATCATCTGTGCTTAAAGGTAACCCACAGGCTCAGGTGAATCACCTGCTAACATGAAAACAGGCACCCCAGAGAGAACCCAACAAAGTCCAGCCTCTAAAACTGCAGTGCCACTGCTGGAGAATACAGGAACACCAGCAGTGGGGAGGGTCAGTCACCCACCCACAGCACAAGGCAGAGCTCAGGTCTGTTCCGTACTCAAGCTCAGCTAAGCAAGATTTTGCTGCTGGCCCACATCAAGGTCAACTAAAATTCCCAGGAGCCAGGACCAGCTGAAGGTGAATTCTGGCCAAGGACAGGCCCCTGGACACAGCTGCAGAGGACCAGAAGGAGCCATGTTGTGGTAAGAGACAATCTCTGTCTTGGTTTTATGGGTCATGCAAAATTCTCTCTCTGGTGTTACAGATGTCAGCAAGGGCCAACCCGACAGTATTTTAAGCTCTTTGAGTCATCAGCAGATTTATTTTTGGCTTCCCCTTTCCCTTCCTGAAGGGACAAGTCTGGGGATCTTCCTACTTTTGCCCAAACCAAATCAAAACCCCACCAAAAGCCCAGAATTTCTCCCCTTTCTCCTTGCAAACCTGAGCCATAGGGAAGAGGTCACACTCCAGATGACAGCAGAACTCCCAAGGCATCCCTGGGATACAGCTCTAGGACGCCACCCTGACAAACTGCAGGATTGGAAGCTCCATCAAGCCCTGTTTTCCCACCAGCAGCACACATCCTGTTCCTTTGCTGGACCTCACTTCCCACAGCTCCCCCTTGGCATGTGATTTGTGCTGCCCCAGCACTGGCTCAAAGAGGCACTCACCGACTCTGTGCAAACGTCGCTGTTCTCAATAACATTGGCATCCCCAAAAACTTTCCCAATTTCCCTCTCAAGGGCTGCCAAAGACTCCTGGGCCTGCAAGGGAAAAAATTTAAACGAAAATAAAAGAAAGAAAGGATAAAACAGGGGAAGCATAACAATTAGCAAAGCCTGAGGAGCAACCCCCCCCATCTCCCTGAGAGAACAAGAGACACAGGAAATCACCATTCAGGAGGAAATCTGTTTTATGGCAGATTTGCTCAAGGGACCAACACGTTTGCCAAGACTGACATGTCTCCTTACAATCAGCATGTTGCATGTCAGCCTGCCTGCATCTGAGAGCAATTCTACAGGGAAGCTCTAATAGTCTCACGTCGAGTTATTAGGTAAAAATCGTGCAGCAAAATTCTTTTTGCAAGAGTAGGAGTGCAGGCAGGTCTCCAAAATCCTAATCAGAGACCTGCATTTCTACAGAATATACCATGAGCACCAGCACATCTCCCTTCAAATGTCAGGAGAATTTTAAATTCTTATTACAGCAGGTTTCCTTTTAACTTCTCACCTACTGGCACTGCTTTTTTGTGATATCTTTTATCCCTGTCCCAGGACAAGACATGCCCCACCAAGAGCATTCTCCACTCCAGTCTTGCAAGAACTCATCCCAATTTCCATACTGTGCTGAAGGAACAAGGTGTTCCAGAGTCTGGAGCCAGAGCCCAGCCACTCCACAGGCTATTCCTGTCTCCATTTATCAACCCTCCACAAGAGCTCCCTTTCTGGGGTGACAGACAGCACTGGGACCTCTCAAGCTTAAAGATTTTCCACTCCACTCCATCTTGTAAGAGCAGTGATTGAGGAAGAGCAGAGGAAACCCACCTGGTTGTCTCATGACACTTGCACAGATCTAACTTTTAAGATCTGGACTCCCCTGGGTTGTAGTTGATGTGTAACCACATGGCTTGTAACTTATAACCCTCTGCCATTTAAGACTGGATTTAAAAGCCTCAGGCAGTGCTGTGGGAGGAGGGCTGTGGGATGGCCTTGCTGTTAGGCTGGGTGTCTTTTAAATAAGGAATTTTTTGTCAGCCCCAAAACACCCCTTGTTCCCAGTGGCATAAAATTATCGTGAACAAGGAAGTCTTTCAAGAAGGATAATTAAACAGAGCTGTTGGTTGCAGTTTGATCATTTCTACAGACATGAAGGTATCTTGCACGAGCTCTTACACCCACAGGCACTTGGAGAACCACTCAGTGGAGCAGGACACCCCACCAGGCAGGGAGTTCCCTCAAGCTGCTCAAATCACCTTTTCCACCACTGCAAAATGACAGATCTTCAGAGTTTTTGCTAGAATTTCTCTCTGCCACTGTTAAGTGTCTCTGCTTACCTTGGGCAAGTCACCAGCCACCTTCTGCCTCTCATTCTGATCAACTTTGAGTTTGGATAGTGTTTCGTTGAGCTGCGTTTTCAGCTGCAAAACAACAACAGAGCAGATGAGTTTCCCCTCACACACACACAGAGATTCCATCTGTCTGTCCCACGGATTAACCCAGAGCACACGGACTGCAAAGGGAGGAAGATTACCAACAATTACTGCACACACTGGATTAGTGGACATGTATGATGAGGTTTACAAGGACAGGCAAGGAAGAGAGACTCCATCTGTAAAGATAAATGGAAAGAATGGAAACTACAGAAGAAAAGACATGGTTGGCATCAGCTTTGGTATGAGTGGTTTCAACTTTTAAACTCTGTTGCCAGGAGGAGCATTAGCAATACTGACAGTGCATAAACCTCTGCAGCACCTTATCACAGAAGTCAGCCCAGACTCCAACTTAAATCACAGCAAATATGCAAAAAATGTAGATTGTCATCTTCCTAGTTCAGGCTAAACAGTCTCTTTACCACTGAATAAACTAAAAAGCTCTACTTGTCATCTTAATAAAGCACCACTTACTACAACTATGTTGACTTAACCAGTCTGTTAATGTCACATCAAGGCACGAATCACTGACAGGGGGATATTAAGTTGTCGATTGTGTTTAGATCCAATCCAAAAAAGTGAAACTATTTCAGTCAAGAGGGATGAACACTCCACACTGGCTGCCCTTAAACTGCAGCCTTCCAAAGGATAAACATTTTTAAAGGGTATTTTGATTGCACTACAACACAGCACACAGAAGCAGCCACAGCACTTGAGGCTTGAGCCTCGAACAGGAGTGTTAACAAGGAGCTCAAGTGCCAATTTGGTTGGATTTGTGCCTCTGAAGGGAGCTGTGCTAATGTTCACTATTCCTCCTGTCAATCTTCTGGGGAGCCAGCAGGAGATTAAAGGAGGGAACAATGGGCTACTCAGAGCCCTGAATTCTCACTGATTCCAAACCTACACATTGTATTTGTCTCACCCTTGGATGGCTTCCAACCCTTTGGAGCACCTGGACTGGTGAATGCTGGGGTTTTACATTTTGGGGAAGCACTGTGGAGCTCCTCTGCAGTTCAGCTTCTCTCCTTGCTCACCTTATACACAGTGGGAAAGTCACTATGAAATCTCATCATTTCTACTCCTCAGCCTCCTGTGAAAACCCCTCACATCCACTGGACAGCATTCCTGAGCCATTTGCATGCAGGTACTTGTTCACCACCTCCTCACAGCACCATCAGATTATTGCACTCAAGCTGCCCTGGCAGGGGAGCTCAGCTTTTTAAGCTTTTGTTGTGCAGAGACATAATAAATTGTTGCCTCTTACATTCAAGAGGTTGGCATTTGCTGATTAACTCCAAGATATGCATTCAATTCCCACTTCCCCTGCTTTCAAAAGGAGAGGCTGTGGTTGCTGAGGCAAGCATACTGTTCACTTAAGCAGATTGTTGCTCTGGTGGTGTCTTTTGTTTTTTATATCAACTATTTTAACCCAGTTCCATCAGTGGCAGCACCCTGGTGGGGTCAGCTCAGCCTGAGGTGACAGGTGGTCCCACCAACCACTCCAAAACCCAAAGACAGTGACAGAGACAACCTTCCCCAGTTCTGGCTCATAAGCAGGTAAGCACTTCCAAACACAAGCAGAGGAGGGATCTGACTGCTCCTGCAGCCTTAAAACCACACCAGTGAAACAAGGGAGAAGGGGAAGGGCTCAGACTGGAAAACCATGCATCCTTGGGTCCATCCTGGTTAATCCCAGTCCTTCTTGAGAGAGCTGCTATAGGAGCATTATTGGCTGGAAGCATTTCTAGCCAAACATGCTGTCTCACATGCAAGCACCAAGGCAGCACAGCCATTCAGCCTAGCAGGGTGTCAGCAGCTGAATGGGCTGCATGCTCTGAATCCATCTAATTTTGGGTTTGGCCAATTGCTGTCCATGCAGAGCAGGATGGAACAGGCTCTGCACAGTCAGAACACACACACTGAATGGGCTGCATATTCTGAATTTATCTAATTTTGGGTTTGGCCAATTGCTGTCCATGCAGAGCAGGATGGAACAGGCTCTGCACAGTCAGAACACACACACTGAATGGGCTGCATGCTCTGAATCCATCTAACTTTGGGTTTGGCCAATCGCTGCACAGTCAGAACACACACACAGAATGGGCTGACAGTCAGAACACACACACAGAATGGGCTGCATGCTCTGAATCCATCTAACTTTGGGTTTGGCCAATCGCTGCACAGTCAGAACACACACACAGAATGGGCTGCATGCTCTGAATCCATCTGACTTTCTGTTTGGCCCATTGCTGCATATGCAGAGCAGGATGGAACAGGCTCTGCACAGTCAGAACATGGATCCTGAATGGGCTGCATACTCTGAATTTATCTAACTTTGAGTTTGGCCAATTGCTGTACACGCAGAGCAGGATGGAACAAGCTCTGCACAGTCAGAACACGGATACCACAGTTGCATCCTCAAAAGCTTTGGAGGAAAAAAACTCTCAGAGAATAATCCTGAAGTTGAGAGCACCACTTTTGCTGCTCCAAGGCCATGCCACTTGCTGTTGCATATGCCTACACCGCAAATCTTCTCAAGAAGTTTCAGGAATGAAAGTCTTACAGACTTTGCAAAAAAGTCTTAAGAACCAGACATGCTATTGTTAGGAGCAGAGAAAGAGACAAATTGTAAAAGTCAGACTACATAAATGATTTCAATGGACAAAAATATCAAGCTGAAGAGGTTAGCAGAACAGACAGGATTTGAAATAAGTCTCCGCTTTGTACGTATGCTGGGAGCCTGTTGGTGCCCAACGGAGAACAAGCTTCTTACCAAATTTAACTCTTCATTCTGTCTTACTGCTTCAGAATATGAATCATCAAGTTTTTTCTGCAATTCAGTCAAGAGATCTTTGAGCTGAAATGAAGTTTAGAGTTTTAGGATTTGTCTCCTTAGGATGCCCCCTTCTCTTTGCTCAGTTATTAGTGTGACTCTACCCTAAGGTCACAAGCAACAAACTCCTCAGCCACAGGGGCTAAGCAGGGTTAGTTTGCCAGCCAACTGGTAACCAAAAGGAAAAACAACCAGAAAGAACAGGTTGGACAATTATGTTTACCTCTCTGACTTCTGAAACATAAGTAGATCGTTCTATTTCTGCCTTTTCTAGTTCACTTTCCAAATGTTCTCTCTCTTTTTTAAGCTAGAAACAGAAAAACAGAGTTAAAACAGATGTTTCCAATGCTTTCTTTTGCAGTATCATTTGCTTGATTTGTAATTAGCTGTTAATTTCTGTCAAATATTCCGTGACATTTAGAGAGCATTTCAAATGCAGTGATTGCACAGCACAGATTTAAAATGTTACACTTCAAAAAAAAAAAAAAGATAAAAAGAAAAAGGATCAAGCCCAGGATTGTCAACAAGCAGTAAACTGCTCAACCTGACAAGAAAGAGCCCCAGTGGGTGAGTACAGAAGTGAAAAACAGAACAATTTCCAGTACTGAGCTTGTCTGCTTTTTAAAACCACTGCCCAAAAGACTCAGATTAACTGCAGCACAGAAAGTTCAGGTTCACAGCATCAGCCTAAATGGAGTTTAAAGAACATAAATCTTCAAAGACAAAAAGAAAAAAAGACACCTGCACGTACAGTTTCAACTTCTTTGATTTCTTCCCTTAACCTCTCCACCTCGTGCTCCAAGGAAGTGACTGAAGTTTTCATCTGCAGTTTTCAGGAAAAATAAGAGATATTTAGTTGGGTTGGTCTAGGACAAACTCTCCATATAAACACGAGATTGCTTCCACTTTCTAAAAATATTGAGGATGAACTATCAGTGGCTGGATAAAATAAGACGCTCAAATAATTCAATATACTGAGTCTATGTTAGGACACCAGTCCTACCTTCTCCCAACTTAAGTATTTCTTTGATATATTTAGAGCCTAAATGTCTGAACTATTTGGAATTTAAGGACTAAACCAGTTGTGCATTGGCCATGGTAAGGGAAATATCCTTCCTGGACAGGGAATAGACTCCATCACACACCCAAACTCCGCCTATTTAGCCTCATTAGGGGCTGTGTGAGTGCAGCAGATGGTACCACATCTACAGTTCAAGATCTGACAGCCTTTATAACCCCCCCAAACAAGATGTTTATAAATCATCTGTTTGCTCCAGGCTCACACTCTGGCACTCAAATTTACTAAGCAGAAATACTTTAGAAATTATTTTTTCAAAAAAAGCAGTTTGACCTACTTTAATTGTAGATTAGGAAAGAAACATAAAAGGCTTTTTTTCTTCCCACTTCTGCTAACAGAGCCTTCCTAAAAGGAAAGCTTTGCAGGCAATTTCAAGTGTAATTAGTTGACCATAATGGATTGAGCAGTATTTTAACAGCTTCCAAAAAACTCTTTATGATCCTATGATACTTCAATTTTAGCACAAAGAGCCCATATCTATTCACAAAGAGACCTGGAATAAAACCCAGGTGCTCAAGATAAGTTGTCAGTCCAAGTTTTATCAGGATCAGAAAAATGCATATTCCTGGGCATATTAACAGGACAAATGTACATTTCTGAACCTGTGGCTTCCTATAAAATCAGCACTAACATTATTATTTGCTGTTTGTGCCTCCTGCATCACCTGCAAAGTACTCCCCATCCCTGGAAGTGTCCAAGGCCAGGCTGGACAGGGCTTGGAGCAACCTGGGATAGTGGAAGGTGTCCCTGCCCATGGCAGGGGGTGGAACTGGGTGGTTTTTAAGGTCCCTTCCCACCCAAATCAGTCTGTGATTACAGGACTGTGACACAGACTTGTCACAAAGACCTTATACCTGTGCTCTTTATTTGTTCTTTGCTTGTCCCAAGACAACAGAAATAACGACACCAATCTAAAGAGATCAACAAATCCTCCATTTTCCAGGTTTATTTAATGGAAACACATTCCTTTAAAAATTAAAAATCAGTCTTTACATGAAGCTAAGTATCAGAACACCAAAATGCTACTGGTATGAGGAATCATTCCTATTTTACTTGTTGCAGGCTTCACCTTTTTCATTCCCTGGTCACAAACACATCAAACCAGGCAGCCAGGGCTGTTCGACACCTGCCTTCACACAGCTCAAACACCCTCTGTGACTTCAAGCACAACCTGCCTGGCTGCTGTAAAAAAAAATTCTTCAGAAATACCTGTTTAAGTTCCTTCTGTGATTCTTCAACTTTTATCTTCCATTTGCTTTCTTCCTCTTCCACACTCCTCTGTAGCCTTTGTAAAATCCCCTCCTAAGGAGAGAGAGGGATTTGAAAGCTCAGAGCAGAAGAAAAGCAGCTTGGAACATCACAGAGGTGACCAGGCATCCAACTTACTGTCTCTGCCAGAACAGATTTGTATTTCTCACACTCCAGCTGCAGCAGGATGTGCATTTCCTCAGCATCCTTCAGCTTCTGCTCCATAGCCTGGGCAAAGGAAAAAAGGGACCATGAGAGTCACATCTCAGTGGATGGATTTCAGTTCTATTCATCTTTCCATAAGCTGGTGCCATTCATGGGCAGCTCTGCCATGCACAGACAGGTGTTCACCTACAGCTCTCAACACTGAATCACAAACTTCATGTAAGTTACTGAAAAAATCCCCATTACTTAAAAAAGGGAACAGGGATTCTGAATTTCACCAACTCCCAGCTCCTCAAGGCACTTTTTAAAGATGTAAATACACTTCTGATTTACAGCCTGCAAATATCTACAGGTTTCCCAGAGAAGCTGTGGCTGCCCCATCCCTGGAAGTGTCCAAGGCCAGGATGAATGGGGCTTGGAGCAACCTGGGCTGGTGAGTGGTATCCCTGTCCAGGGCAGGAGTGTTGGAACTGGATGATCTTTAAAGTTCCTTCCAACCCAAACCATTCCAGGATTGTATAAAACAACTTCCTTGTGACTTCTTTAAGAATTTGAACTTCACAACCCTCAGCACAATTTGTAAGACTTATACTGGAAAAACACATTCTGCCACTCACAGGTTGTCCCCTGTCTGTGCCTACCTTGACATCTTCAGATCCTGAAGCCTCTCTCAGATATTCTTTCGCCATCTTCTCAAACCCACATATCCACTCGCTGTGGCTCTGTTGGGAAACCATTCAGTTAAAGCTGAGAACAACCTCACTAAAGCCATTCCCAGGACATTTGCCTCCCAGCTGCAGGCTCAGGGAGCAGCATTTCAGTGCCCCAGACCCCCAGAGCTCCCACACAGCCTGCCAGTTGTTGTTCAGTCAGTACCACACACAGCTGAGAGGAGCTGGTGGGCAGCAATCCAGGAGCACGAGGTTATGAGACACACACACAGCTCAGGGGGGCCTGGATGTGCTGGAACACAGCTGAGTGACAGAGGACTCCCTGCAAGTGTCAGGGCTCCACCAGAAGCATCTGAAGATCTAAAGCAATCTTTTCCAAAATCCCTGAGCAATTAAAGCAGACACTTGCTATGTAATTGTAGGATGGCTGTTTTATAACCTTACAGAAACAGTCTTTTTAAAGACTGGCTCATCAGGAGACTAAGTTTAGCACATTTGGGAACAATTTTAAATATGAATATTCAAAACCTCTGGATGTCATACATGGAATGCAAACCCCCTTTTTGCAGCCTCACTTCACTTTACTCACCCCAAGTGAACCACATGAACCCAGAGCACTCTCCCTGCAAACAACTGAGAGCCACCAAGGATATAAATTTGGAAATCACTGCTTGGGGACAAAATAAACCTCCTAAACCATATTAGCTGTCACTGAGGCAGCACATCTCCTCCAGGAAGGAGCAGAAATACAGACCCCATTGTGCCAGACAGGAAGCAAACACAGCAGACCTTATTCACCCCTGAAAATTTACTGTCTCGGTTACAAGAGAACACAGGCAGGTAAATTGGGTGTTGGGGCCATCAGGAAACACAAGATAATGACAATTTATTTTTTGTTTTAACACTTCTCTTGAAGTAAGCACCTGCAGCTTTGCCTCTCTGCTGCTGGCAAGTACAAGGCATCATTAGTGACACTCTTGTCCCCCTGTAAAAGCCCTGGGACACGGGGGACTGTGAGGAAACCCTCCACAGTGCCCAGCACCACAGGATCAGACCCCCCTGGCTCCCTGCAGAAGGTTCAGAAGAGCCACTTCTCTTACCACATTAGAAGGAAGGGAGACTTTAGGGAACAGCTTCTGGAGGAGTTCACGTGTCTCCACCTCGGCAGCCTCCAAGTGCTGCTGCTTCTCCTAAACCAAGAGAAGGGTCCACGTGAAACTGGGGAAAAAACCCAACCCACAGACCTGGCAATAGCCCCTCCTATGCCTGCAGTAACTTACTTAACCCAGAAAGTCTTTTTATAAGTGAGAAAGGTGCTATAGTCTCTGAAATTGCCAGTAAATTGCTTCAAAAATGGTCACTGAATTGGTTCAGAATTTGCTCTTCACTTTTGTTCTCACTTAAGCTTTTATTTTCTTATCTTCTCCTCCAATCTAGCCTGGTTGTACAGAAATCACACCATCATTCACTTTTCACAACACAAACCTCACTGTGCTGAGCAACTGCATCCACAGATCACAGCGACCCTGCCACTCCATTTGAGAGAGCTCAAAAACAAGTAGTTTGATCAATCAACAATTTTTTTTTAAAAATCCATGCTCTTTAAACTATTTTAGGTGTGAAAAAATATCACCGTAAGTTAATGTCATCACATCAAAACCAGAGAATTAAAATCTAAAGGAAACTTTGTGTTAATGCACATTTGAACCAGGCCAAGAAAGCAAGACTTCTAAACATTAAGTACTCAGGAGGAAAACACTTACATCCTTTATATCCTCCTTTCCCAGCCTTGGATGCAATGGGAAATAATTATTAGAGCTGTGTGACAATCTCCAGGCTTTCTTTGCTATTGCTCTGCAAACAGGAACACCCAGAGCCAAGGGCACCCTGTACAGATCCATCCCTTCCATGTATTTAACATTTAAAGCAGAGCAGCCACAGGACATGTGCTTGCTGTGCTTGTGGCAGATGGGGTTAATTTAGCCACACCATGCTCATGGCTCCCAGTTAAATTTAAATGCAGAAAGCCTGAAACCCTGCACAGAAGGCAGCTTTGAGCCTAAATCCTTCACTGATCCTTGGTTTTTTCCCCCTTGGACATCAGTGTTACTGCCTTGCTGCTCTGAGCTCCTCTGCTGCAAGAGGTGGGTGGAGTGAGCAGGTTGAGATTCAGAGGCAGAAACCAGACATTGGGTTGTGAAGTTGTGCTAAGTGTGTTACTTGGCAGCAATTTAGGCACCACCAAGGAGTGGCCAGTGGCTGTTTGATGAAGCCGTCCAGCTGCAAGAGAGAGCAGGCAAGCGTTAGCACAGGGCAAAAGCAGGTCCAAACCTCCCGAGTCAAGGGCGGAGGCAGCCCCAAAACACAGGCACACAGTCCCAAATCAGAGCTCATCTGCTTCTAGCTACCTCACTGGTGTTCTTGAGGTGATTTTGATGCTTTGGTTGAATTAACACTGAACCAGGCTCACAGCAAACACAAGCTCCTTTCAGAGCCATTCATGGCCTGAATCATTTAGAACATCAGTCCAAGGGTCCCCTCATGTGCCTTCCAGGAGGAATTCACAGCTGTGGTCACACCATTTGCCTGGATTTTTAAGTAATAATTTAGTCCTGGTGCTCCACAGGTCCAGTAGATTTGTTCAAGCACAGCCAAAGCCCAGTAGAGGAAAGCAGGTTTGCTCACCAGCACAGCTTTTACTCTGGAGCTCCCCACAAACCAAAAGCGATTCACAACAGCTCTAACAATTATGCAAACAAAAAATCAAAAGTCAGCATGCCCACAAACTAACAATTAAAAAAATAAACCTAAAGACAACAGGAAGAAGCAGAGGTGAGAGTATATGAATGATCACTGAGAAGAGATTATACTTAAACTGCAGTAAAAGTTAAAAGTCTCCATTTCACTTAAAAAAACCAGCTGCAGATCTGCTTCTATCTTAATGCATCATTTCTAGCAGTCACCATTACAACCTTGGCAGTCTTGTTCACTTTGTCCTGCAGCAATTTTTCAGTTGATGCCAATGCTTCCATGGCTTCCCAGTTTTTCTCCCGAAGGTCCTAATCATTTTTAGAAAGAATGATTTCAGTTCAGCCAATATTCAAAGTGGGTTTGCTTTTATTTCAGAGATATTATTTCGCATCACATTCCACCATTTGCATTTAAATGCTGGTCACTGCAAGATGATTTTGCTGGGGAGTAGGACATACACTAGCAAAGACAAGTGTGATGTTCAAAGAGTCTGAATGAAAAGGTGGAGGGGGGGAAAAAATGCCAATTTCTGCCCAACCTGCCCCCATATCCAAAACTGATCCAGGTGTTACTGCAGAGCTGTGTCACTACAGCGACCCCACACTTTGACTGCACTTGTAAGAAGAAAGAGGGAAGTTTTCAGAAGTAGTGAGGAACACAGACACCAAACCACAGACTACACAACAGAGTGTTAGGCATGTTGCAGTGCAGAACCCAGCATGGAGCCCAGGACACATGGAGGTGTGCACATTTATGCCCCTGATCCTGTAGCCACACCCTGAGCCTCAGCCCAAACCTACCTGGTGAGCAACACAAAGCTCAGGGCCTCGCTTGGCAGCGTCTGCCCCATGCAGGACTCTCCACTGTACCCAGAGAACACTGGTTTGGGGCTCACCAGCCCTCCTGGGAGGTTCTGGGGTACCAGCAGTGGCCAGCACAGCCCAGACCCACTGGGAGAGGCCACAGTGCTGTGCTCCTGCGTCTTTCTTGGCGAGGTCATCAAACGTGTACTCCACAAGGTGTCAACATGCAGGCTCAGTTAGGAGGCCCAGAGCTCTGCTAAGAGCAGCCTCACAACTAAGATCTGATCACAGAATCATAGAATGGATTGGGTTGGAAAAGACCTCCCAGATCATCAAGTCCAACCTTAATTCAACCCCACTTTGATTACCAGATCGTGGCACTCAGTGCCACATCCAGTCTCATCTTAAAAACCTCCAGGGATGGGGAATCCACCCCCTCTCTGGGCAGCCCATTCCAATGCCTGAGCACTCTCTCTGTGAAGAATTTCCTCCTGATATCCAACTTAAACCTCCCTGGCAAAGGTTAAGCCTGTGCCCCCTTGTCCTACTCTTGGTTGCCTGAGAGAAGAGACCAATTCCCATCTGGCTACAACATCCTTTCAGGTGGTTGTAGAGAGTGATAAAGCCTTCTCTGAGCCTCCTCTTCTCCAGCACAAACACCCCCAGCTCCCTCAGCCTCTCCCCACAGCACTTGTGCTCCACTCCCTTCTCCAGCCTCGTTGCTCTTCTCTGGCCCCGCTCCAGCCCCTCAATATCTTTCCTGAACTGAGGGGCCCAGAACTGAACACAACACTCAACCTAGGAAGGATGGTGGGCCTTGCAGGGAGGAGATGACAGTGCTTGGAATTTTTTTCAACCCTCAGTGCAATCTGCTTTAGCAAAGGGCTGCTCTGGAAAGGTTGGTTTGTAATTCACCGAAGTGGCATTCAAACCCCAGCAGGTACCTACACCAGCTTCACTTCACCACTTCCACTGTCCCACTATCCTGAGGGCTGTTCTACAGGATATAAGCACAATCTTAGATAAAACTGAGAAAATCTGGGACCTACAGGCATGGCCTGCCTTTAGCAGCAGTCAGACTTCTGTCTGCACCACAAAGGGTACTTAGACCTTGTGATTCCCCAGGAAACACATGCATATGTTCTACCTTTCCAGCTCATCTGTCCTCTGAGACTACTCAGTCACTTTCCCTCTATTTTATTTCAGCTCTTAAACAGCACTCCTTGCTCAAAAGCTCAAGTTCTCAGTATTTTCCTTGTGCATCTTCTTTAAATTGTCCCACTACTAGCAATAAAGCTTATTGCATGGTATCCATTGGATTTTACAGTCTATCAAGGAGAGATAGGCAAGATAAACCCCTGTATTTTAACAACTTTCTTCCAAGTAACTTAAAAGACAACACTCTTACTCTTGCCCTGCACAGGTAATGTACTACAAGGATGCAACTTCACAGCTCTGTGATGGAAGATACAAGTTATAATTCCACCCACAAACAACCCACACTGCACCATCATCAGCTGCTGTGCAGGAAGGCTCATGGCCCTTCACCTGTTTTGGAAGATCAGGATTAGTCACTCAGGATTGGGAAGAGCCAGATCTGAGCACCCTGAAGGTAATTCCCCCTCCCATGTCCATGCACAGGGACCAAAGCTTGGAGCACAGCACCTTTTATCCTCCCCAAACCCCCTCCTCTTCCCTTGGCTAAGGGTGTGTTTCTGAACAGGACTAACAAGGTTTGAATCCCAAACTAAGAACCTGCTGTGGGATGTGCCCCTTAGCAAGTCTCCTTCCTTTCTTTCAACCACCAAATTGTTAAGGACTGACAAACTCCAACCAGTAATGTGGTCACTCCCAAGAGGCAAAGTGTCCAGGGGACACAATACAGCACACAACTATCAGAAACACTCTCTGCAGAATGCCCCAGGCATCAAGGAGTGCTGTGCAAACAGGTTTGGTTGATTTGGGAGTTTGGGAGGGTTTTCTGGGGTGGTGGGGGAAGCATTTCCTTACGTTGTTCTTTTTCCTCTGCTGCTCAAAGGCGTTTCTCTGAGAGGCGAGCTCGTTCTGGAGGCTGGCAATCTCCTTCTCCTTGCCTGCAACCCTGAATTGACAAAGAGAATCACAAACAAGTCAGGAGGCACTGAAGAAATTCCCAGGGAAGCACTGACACCCTTTCCCATACACTGACTTGCCTTCCCTTCCAGCAACACTCTCCTTGAAAAGCTGCTCTCACTGACTTGGCAGCATCACTCGCTTCCCACTGCTCTGTGAGCCACAGGCTGCCAGAGCAAAGCCCATTGTAAGGCTGTTGTTTGCCTACAACAGCATCTGCACACATTTATCAAGGCCACAGAAAGGCAGCACATTAGCTGAGGGTAAGGCATCCAGCCCACACTAGCACAGCACCAGAAACAGGCACTGCCTGCTGGATAAGAGCAATCCCTTTCAGGCACCTAGTCCACAATTTATAAGTCATTGCACTTAAAAGACAAATAATTCAGCCAGCCAAAAATGCATGACAGTGGCAATTTGCTCAGCACAATGTAAGGCAGTGTGGCATCAGCTTCCACTCAGTTATTCAGTGTGCTTCAGCTCCACATTACAACACACTTTCACCCCTGAGATTTCCCCTGGGAAGAGATTTCCACCGGATGATTTTATAATATGGAAAACCCTCTGCTGAGCTGAAGTTCCAAGCAAAAAAGCCTGTCACTTTTGCTTGAAACACCAACATTTAACTCTTCAGCCATACAGCTGAGCTGGCATACATTCAAAATTCAATCAATCATGGCTCACTTCTATGGTGGGCACAACACTCTGCCAGCACTGTCTGTCTGCAGGAGATTGCAGCCAAGGAGAAGAGAATCTTTATGTTCAAGTTTTATTAGATAGAAAACTTGTTTTTTTTACAGCCCACTTCTCACACTCTGATACTGCACATGTGGCAATTATTTCACCTTCTAAATTTCCTGAGCAATAAGTGAAATGAACCAATTGAATTCAGCTTCTGGCAATACTCACACTTGGAGGAGCTCCTCGCTTTGGACAGCCAGAGATGCCTACAAGGAGATCAGAAAGGTGTCAGGAGCAGAGAAGCAGCAAAGCCCATGATGTGCCTTGTTAATGAGGCACTGCTGCACCACCACCAGCTGCACTCTGGGGGAATCCTGTCCAGCCTCCCCTGGGAGCAGCCTGGCTGGGATACAGCGTGGAAAGGGAGAGGAGAACACAGCAGAACACAAGGCAGCAAACCCACATGATAAAGGGAAGCAGGAACAGATATGCAAGAGCCAGAAAAACTGGCTCAGTGCAACCCAGCCTTGAAACTCTCCCTGCATTTCCATGGTCAATAGAACTACTGGTTTTTCCATACAAGATACCATCACCCCCTTGGACTTCATTCAAACATTGCAACTGGAAGCTTTACCTGTTTGCAGTTCTCCTGCTTTAATTCTTGTATTTGAGCTCTAAAAGATTCATTTTCTTTTTGCACCTCCTGTTGAAAGAAAAAAGGCAATATATACTCATGCATAAATATAGATACACACTCACAATACAGACACTCCTCATTAAAACTTTACCTGTAACTGTTTTACTTGGTTTGCAATTTCTCTCTCTTTTTCTTCCACTACAGCTTTCAGCTTCTTCATTTGTTCTTCTTCCCCTTTCAACCTGCAGAGATGGTTTAGAAAGTAAGAAAAAAATACTTTTAAAGAAAAAATGCTTAAAGTAAGGAAAAAAAAAGTTAAAGTGATGTTTTATGCTAAAAAGGGATAGACACTCTAGATGGGACACTTTTTGCAGCAGAAGATAAATAAATTCTGTATACTATGTATAATAATCAGCCAAAAGGAGAGCACACACATATGGAAAAGAAACCACTGCACTACAGCTCCAAGCCAAGGGATTGATCACCTGAGCAGGTGGCTCTGAAGGTGCCAGGGACAGTCTCCTAAAGGTGAGGCTGCCTCAGGTACCACAGACTGGCTCTCCCAGAGCTCTGCTGGGAGGGCGGCACATCCCAGGAGCTGCCTCAAAGACAGAGCCCTTCTTGGCACAGTCTCATAAAACCTTCCTCTGCCTTGGAGCAGCCAGACAAAGCAGAGTGAAAACAGAGGAAAGCCTGGCAGTGCTTCTCAATAAAAGAGGAGCTGGAGAACTGGCTATTGCATCTCAGCCTGGAAATGGCAAATTGGGTCTGTTCACTGCTTCCACCAGCTGAGCCACAGGCACTTCAATCCACACTCTTTTAAACATGCTAAACAGAAGGAGAAATTATCCCCAGGCACAAGAAGCAGCAGTTTTCCTGGTTAATGGAGCCCGGGGTGAACATTCCCAGGGAGTGTGAGCAGCACTGCTCAGGCAGGATGGGCAGGGACAGAGACACTGAACTGCCATTTTAGCAAAGCCCATGAAATTCCTGAAACAAATCCACACATTCCAGTTTAAGATAAATGCCAGCACTGAATGCATATTCCCAGCAGACATCTGAGGAACTGCTACTATGCATACTCACAGGCTCTCCAGGTCCTGGATTTGGGAGGCAGCTGGAACCTGGAAAAGTAATTCCCAATTTCATTAAGATGGCACAGTTTTCAAATTAACAGCAACTTTTTGTGTCAGCAGAGGCAACACAACTTGCAAGAAATACCACACTTGCCAAAGAAATACCAGGAATTTTGGATCAGACATTGACCCAAGAATAGCTAAACACAAAACTGATTTCAGAAGCAGAGCTTACACCAAGCATTCCAAACTTCACACCAGCCAATTAGTCTCCATTCCATCTTCCCCCTGGGATAAAGCCTGTCTAGACTTCCAGCCAAAATAAAAGTGCAACTCAGTTTCTCCCCTTGACCATCAACAAAAATCCAAATTGAGCTAAAATACCACCTTATTGGAAAAGTTCTTCCATTAAGTAACATCTGGCTTCAGGGATGTCCAGTTGTCTGTTCTCAAGTCCAGCAGGAAATCAAAAGCCAAAACATTCCAGCCTCAGATAAAGGCAGGAAGGAATGAGAGTAAAGCCTGAGCACCTTAGGAGGAGCTGCTACACTCAGTCACTGCAAGAGTTCCTCCATGACTGGAGCCCTCCAGACCTGCTCCAGCCTGGCAAGGAGGTGCCCAGGACACAGCTCTGATTCTGTCTGGGAGCTTCAAAGCTTTCAGACCACCAAAGCTCCTCGTTATGCACAGTATCATCCCAGTTAAAGAGAAGCTCCCACAACTTGTTATCCATGTAAAACCTGTTCTGGAAGAACACAGCTCAACTAGTGGGATCTCTGCACTGTAGACTACCAGCTTAGTCAAACAAGATTTAAAGAAGCTCTGGAAGTTGATGGCAATGCAAACCCTTGGTGAGAGGTTGAGGAGAAAACCATTTTCCTGTTCCCCCAAGCAGCATTCCCAAACCACATCCACTCTGCAGGCCGTACCTGTTGGAGCTGTTGCAGGTTCTGTTGTTCTAACTCCTGAACTTTACTGGTTAATTGTGCAATTGTGTCCTTCTGACCCTTTGGACAAATAAAAAGCGAGTTTAGAAATGTAAGTTTATCTTTTTCACAGACAGAAATGCTGCCCACAGGACTAATTTCCCTTCACAACACCAAAGAAGGCTTACCTGCAGACATTCTCCTTTCTTAACAATCTCCTTCTCCTTCTCTTCCAGTAAGGCCTCCATGGTTTTCACCTGCTTCTCCTTCCCCTTCAGCCTGTACCATTAAACACACAGAGACACACAGCATCAACCTTTGCTCTTTTATCCACCTGAAAATAAACCACCCAACGCTTTGCAGCACGTAACAAAAGCAGCAGGTGTGATCAAAGGCACCAACACAATTCACCTGCTAAAAACCAGTGTGTGAATACTTCCCCTTGAGCCTGGAGATGCCCTTGATCAGTGGTGCTGCTCAGTGAGTGAGGGCTGACACAGATTTGCAGGGATAGCACACACGTGTGCTCTCCTCATCTAAAAATACTTCCTTCCCCTCCCTCCCCAGCTGGGGACACAAGGGACTGATCACTTACCCACCCAGATACAGCACAGATATTATTACCAAAGTAAGTTTTCCACTATGCCTTGCCTGCAACCCTCCATCCTGAGTTGAATTAAACCCCTGGCAGCTAAACTGGGGCTAGTGAAGCCAGGCTGCACTTCCTGTTTGCTGCCTGGGACAGGAGTAGGTATTTCTGCTAAAAACTCACATCTAAGACCAGTGTTAACAGCCTGGATCACTTCATGGGAAGCACAGACAGCAGGAAAGAAAATTTTAACTTAAAACAGACCAGAGGAGTAAGGAGTGCACAGATCAGACATTAACAACTGTACTTACAGAGTCTGAAGTTCTTTGACTTGTGATGTAACTGAGACCTAAAGAAAATAGTCAGGACTTCAGTTCAGTGCATGTGCAAAAGACATATAAATGCTAAAAACTGCTCTAGGGGGAGAAAAAAAACAAAAGTTCATAAAATAGACACTATTTGTTGCAGTTATATAAGCATAAACACTCCTCTGGGGTTGTTTTTAATTATGAGAAGCCAAGTGTCTCAACTATTGCCATTCTCCACATTTAAAATGTGACTTCCAGAGCAGCAAAGGAAACAGTGCAATGGGAACACAAGCAGGCCTGTGTTTGCACCACGGGACACACAGGACAAAGCAGACACTGATTCTGACAACCCTCTCACTGGCAACTGCAGCTCAGACCAGTGATCACCCCAATCACTGAGATCTTTGCACAGGGAACTGTTTTTTGGGTGCTCTCTGCAATGTCAGCACTCCCCTAAAGTCCCATTTTAAGGCTGAAGATGGATTGAAGAAATTAGATTTAGTGGGAATGTTTCTTTGGAGTTCTGTACAAAGACTGACAGTATTTACTTGTGTAGATGGTGGCTTAGTTCAACCCTCTACCACAACATGGCAGGAGTTCCAGACATTTCCAAAAATCTCTATTCTGCTTGCAGGAGACCAAAAGGCCCACAAATGTATCACCTTTGGGGAAGGCATCTCATTTGTAGCTTTCCAGAGACAGTAACTATAAAACTGCACTTTTTTCCTGGGCTCTGTGTCAGTTCCAGGGAAGGAAACACAAAAATAACTCCCTCAGTTCCTGGAAATTTGCTCTGGAGGAAAAGCCCAAGGTGGGAACACATTCTACAAAGCTTTGCCTAGAAAGGACAAAACTTTAACATTAAGGAAAGAAGAAAAAGGGGTGACATGTTGGAATGTGGCTGGAAAGACTGGGGAAAAAAAAAAGGCAGACCAAAAACACAACTCAGACAAACAAGCAAACTTCCTGACAGCACGATGGATTGAGCTGCCTGCAGAATGGGCTCCCCAAGGAAACGTGGCCTTGTTCTGGATGCCAGACAGCAACCATGCCAAAAAAGCCAGGACTCCTCCATTTCTGCATTCCTGAGAGCTGGAATAAAACCTCCTGTGCCAAGATTGACTCTGTTTGGGCACTGGGAACAAAACAGTCTTGGGTTCACCTGGAAACCAGATACTATTTGGGACTGTGGTTTTGTTCCAGCAACACAGAAAGGCCAACAACAACAGGAGAAGCAACTTCAGAGCTTGAAATCTGCAAGTTGCCAGTCCCTCCAAGGATGTGCCAGGGTTTCATGTTTGCTACAGGGACAGGATGCACTGGCCCAGCCAGAGCCAATGCTGCAGTGCCTTAAATTAGAGCAATTCTTGCCAAACTTCACACTAATAGTCCAAAAAGCTCAGGCATCCAGAGGGATGTGGTTTCTGAAGGACAGCACCAGTTATACCACATATTTATGGCTTTATATCCAAGAACTGTGTAGCTCTACCACTAAAAAGCTCCCCTACCCAATGACATTGCCCAGTGAAACAGAACACACTAGAACAGAAAGGAGTGAGCAGAGCACCCAAGGCTGGTTCACACTGCTGGCACTAAGGTGCTTTACCTGTTTTTCCATCTCAAGCTTGGAATTTCCTACTTCTTCTTTCAGAGCCTCTATTTCCTGTGTCAAAGCCTTTTCAATGACAAAACAGACAGGGTTGGACAATGGAAACACAGAAAGGCCACGAGAATGGATGCTACAAGGTTATCACTCTCCAGTGCCATGCAGGAACAGAGAGATGGCAGTCAGGGGCACCCACACAGGGAGGGAGGCAGGGATGGCACACAGATACCTGAACAGTCTTCTCCTTGCTTGCTACTTTCAAGACTTCAGCCTGGAGGAGTTCTTCCACTGATTTAATTTTTCCATCCTTCTCATGGATCCTTAAACAGAGCAGAGGGACAACATTTGCTGGTTGAAAATAAAACAAGCTTTAGTTCTGCCACCACATCACTCCGCCAGCCTCTGGGATCCACAGTGGGAGCAGGCAGGAGGAACAAACAGAAGAATAAGACTGGGAATACTCAGAACAAGTTTGCTTTATATTTACAAGTTGGCTTTATATTTAGCTCACATGCTAAATAGATAATACTGCAGTCTAAAAATGCAGATTAAGGTATCAATAGTCCCTGGAATGGCACACACTTAAAATCAGCCTTCACTGGACTTTCCAGCAAAGCATTTATCAACTAAGAACAAACACAGAGCTAAGAAGCTCCCTCCTTTCAAAATGGCTACTGAACAAAAATGATTATCTGACAAATCAGTGCAATTCCTCATCCAGTTCAAGTCAGGCTTATGAAATTAATTGCTTAGCAGAGAAGCAACTGGATTTTCACAAGGTATTGATCTGACATGATGTGTCTCTACAGTGAAAATGCCTCCTGCCACCAACACACATTACCCAGTTAAAAGCAAATAATTTCAGGGAAGTGATTTACTTGTGGTCATGGGATAAAGACAGAGAGAATTATCAATCAGAAATTAAATCTGTGTAGTAACTTACACTTTCTGGAGTTCCTCCACCAGTGATTGGAAGGAAACCTGTTCAAAACAGAGCTTCGACTTAGAAAAAAACAGAAGACAGCAAAACAATCTGCAAGTGTTGAGGGGTAGGGAAGACAGAGCCAGAGCACTCTGGCACTGGGTAAACTATGTCACAGCCTAATGATTTTATTTATCTGGCTGCTCCTGAGAAAAATAGCTGTCAGTCTCCAGTTTCTGGCAAACCAATACCAAGTCTGCTGCAAGTCTCAGGAAAACAAAAGCAAACCCATCCCCCTTTTTACCAGTAGAAGATGATGTTCAGGACCAGCTTTGCTCAGCTAACCTCAAATTCTGGCACTGCTGTGCATGGTCACTCTGCTTCCCCTTTTCCATAAATGTTTTTCCAAGAAACTAAGTGCCCTCCTGAGCTGTCCAAGCACAGCTGGATGCCAAGGAAAGGCACTTCCTGATCTGCACATCAAAAGTGACAATGCTGTGACAGTGTCACTGATCAGAAACACAAAGAAGGGGGTAAGTCCCACCAGCAGAGTGGGGATTAACACTGGAAAGCTCAAGCATGGATCACAAAGCTGGGTCAGCACAAGCTGCCTCCCAGCCATGCCTGCTGCTCTGGGCTCCTGGAAAAAACAAACCACAGCCATTTCAGTGCGTGGCAAACTCTGTATCCTTTCCATCAGCCCCATTTCTCTGCTTTCTCCAAAGGAAATATTTGACAGAATCCTCAGCCTCCAGGCCAGTGCTGGAAGAAAACAGGATGCTTTGCCAACAGCCTTCAAAGGCATCTCCACCTTTTTCCCTTGACTTCTGCAACCACAGCAAGACTCTTTCAGATTTAGTTTAGGTGTAATAAAAGTTTTAGATGAAAAGTACTACCTGCTCTGATTGCTGAATTTGCAGACTTTGAAGTTCCTTTCTCAAGGATGAGTTCTCCGTTCGCAGCACCTTTGAGAGCAGACACACACATAATGAAAGGCTCATTTGTCAGGCAAGAAGTGTTAGGCTTGACAGAAAAGTAATTTCTTTTAGAGTAAGTGAAAGACTTTGAAAGTCTCAAAGAGACCCCCCTCCTTCATATCCCCCTCTGCAGCTGTTGGAGCCAAAGCATTCAGTGGACTAATTATTCATCATGGATAACTTGGAGGAGACTTCAATCCCTGGGGAGTTAGAGCCCAGGTATAGAGCAAGGTGGGAATTCTGTGACTGAGCAGAGAGTTCAGAAAACAAATGTAACAAATCATGTTACAGGTCATTGCCATTCCTCACATCATAATTTCCATGTATTTAATATGATATTGGGATTCACATAACAAAAATTATAGGACTATGGGCTTTAACAGTGTAGATCTTACTCTGGATTCAATAATAACATCCACAGTATATAAGGAGTCAAAGATGCCTTTGTGCAGAAACACACTACAAGAATAAAAATCATCCCTGGAGGGATTTAGAAGCCATGTGGATGTGGCACTTGGGGACATGGGTCAGTGTGGCCTTGGCAGTGCTGGGGGATGGTTGGACTTAATGATCTAAAAAGGTCTTTTCCAGCCCAAAGGATTCTATGATATGCTCACACCTTTGGCTGTTCAGTAACCTCAGTCTGCAGCCCCTCCCAGCACAGGGGGGTCAGCAATGCACCTGGAATTTAGGCACATGAAGACAGGGAACACTGCCTTGGCTTTGTCCATGTAGACAGAACAGTTTTCCAGCAAAACCCAGCTGGAAACAGAAAGTTCTGGCTTTCCATCACCACTTTCTTTACCAACAATCAGGAAGGAAATAACTTTATTTTCACCCAAAAAGTGCCACTAGTTCATAACCCATTTAACACTCCAGATTATCAATTAAGCAAAAAGATGCAGAAGTCCCTAAACTCCCAAGTTTTTACAAAATACCTTTTCCTAGAGACAGATTTGTAGGAGATTAAGCCAGATGTACAGCTCTGGAGAGATATTCCCCTTATTCCAAAGGACATCCTAGAAAAATCTGCTCTAGACTAAGCAGAGAGAAGCACTTACTATGCCATCAGTGTTCATGCTTAGTCTCTCTCACAAAAAAGGGTTTAACCTTGTCAGCACAAGATGCTTTTCCTATTCAAAAGGAACTCTCAGGCTGCACTATGAGCACTCCAACACACTTTGCACAAGAGCACTCCATCTCTACTTCCCCATCAAAAGACAATACAAGAGATGTTACCTTCAGCTCCTCCTCTTTATTAGCCACCTGTATGAGTCCTGCCTCGAGCAGCTCCTCAACTGTCTTGATTTTATCATCCTTCTCTCTCATGCTGAGAAAGTAAGAGTGAGTATTAGGAGACAGAGTTAACTCTGAAGGCAGGTTAGCTACCAACAGTAAGCCCACTGCCAACAAAATCTGTATTTTGACCACTGAGTCAAAAGAAAAAAGTTTCTTACCTTTTTTCCATCTGCTCTATCAAGTCTTTGTTTGTCTAAAAAAAAAATAACACAATAGGATCATCATTAATTGGACTAATAATGGTTTGGGATTTAAAAAAAATAACCACCAGAATCTTGGTTACAACACTAATTCAGAAAGGAAAATAAAGTAGGGGGAGAACATCCTCATGGCATGTGTGTCTGATATTGAGGCTGGAATCTGCTTCTCCACCATAGGAAGGGGAGCTGCTCCAGACAGGGAGCTCCAGGCTAGCAGACACCAACATAGAAAAAGAAATAAGCTTCCTGTCCTTCAAGTCTTCTTCCAGTGTTTCAGGAAGTTTTCTGCATGGTACAAAGTTAGGGTGTTCCCAAGGGCTCTCCCAGGCAACATTCCCAAGGGAGATGGAGCTGAACAACTCAACAATCCTGAGCAGGGTTGCCATGGGCAAAAACACAGCACAGCAGGCAAAAGACATCACAGTGTAAAGGGTTTTCCCATTCCATGGGTCTTTTCTTTGCTGTTACTGGTTTAACAATTCAGCCCAGGAGGGAAGAAAACAAGCAGGATAAAAGTCTTGCTCTGGTCTCTCCAGAGTCACTTCCCTGGAAGGGCTGGGATTTTTTATTCCAGAAAATTGTTGACAAAACAGTGGTTGCAGAAATAAGCTCTTGCTTGTGTTAAGCTAGGAGTCTTCAGGAGGGGAAAAACCACCCACATTTTGTTTGGACACCCTGGACTAGGCCTAGAAGACAGTCACAACTGCCTTACTTGAACCCTCCATGGAAGAGAATACCAAAAAGCATCAGTTTTGACACCAACCAGTTCAGCCTACAGACAGGTTAAGAAAAAATTACAGAAGAAATTAAAATAATGGAAGGTATTTGATATAAGCTCAGCAAACACTGACTATACCTGCTCAGACAGGAGAGTCTGCAGCTTCTGAACTTCAGCTTGCAGAGTTGTGTTTTGATCCTTGAGAGCCTGGAAGGAAATTTGAACATTTTATCAGTTCAGAACTGCAAAGCCTAACTACAGAATTTCCATATTGGCAATGAGGTAATTAAACAGCACAGAAGTCATTACAGGGAGTTCTTTGGAAGCTACAAGACTACAAAGAGTCCTTTCCTCTTCTTTCTTGCTCTGCTGTATTAAGGACAAAAGCATTGTCCTTATGTTCCCATGAGAAATTCAGCTGTTACCATCTTTATTCCCTGGCGGAGAATCAGACAGTAACAAGTGTGAGAAGCTCTGGAAAAAATGCATTTTCCTCCTAAAGCAGCACCAGCATCATGTCAAGATTTGATAGCTGCCTCTTCTAACACACTCATCTGGCAAAGCAAATGGTCCAAGATTTCCTTTCTACTTCCCTTCAGCTGCCTTAAAGCACAGCAAGGAACTGTCAGTCCAGGAGCAGAGGTTTGCACAGCTCCCACACTTGATCCAGCTGCAGGGAGGGAAGAGATGAGTGGGAAACACCAACAGACCTTGCCTCTCCTTCAGCACTCCTGCTCCATGCAGCAGACACAGCAGCCCTTCACACACAGGCTGGATTCCTCAGACGTATTTTAAAAAGCCTTCTCTACATTGCTTTTTGCTTTACAAAGTCTTTTTGAAGACTTGCTTGGTGCTTTACAAAAGCAAAAAGCAGGACACGTGCTCTGTGCTTCACCATACAGGGAAAACACAGGCAGGAAGGGACAGCAACAGTGAGGATGAGAAGCACTGCTCTGTTTTCCCCACTTTCATGTGCATGGGAAACAGCAGCTCTTCCTTAGGTGGATGCATTTAGTACAATCCTGGCCTGGTTTGTGCTTGGGATCAAAGACAGGAGGAATGAGAGACCAGCACTGCACAGAACCCTCATGCTGAGAGCACACTGTAGAATCCGGCAGCATCATCACCATCATGATCTGCATTCTCTTCTCCATTCACTTCCCCAGGAACTGCCAGAATTGCCTCCAGGTGATTTTTGCTACTCCTTAGCACTGAATTCATTTCAGCCCATCACCATTCACAGCCCCTCCAAGGGTAACAGTTACTACAGAAACCATCACATTGAAGGATGCTCATTTTACTCCCCCTTGCATTCATTCCCACCACTTCACTTGCCATTTTATAATATCCCACTAGGCTGAAAGCCTCGAGAGTGTCACTAACTTGAGCCTTGCCCACTTCCTCCAGCCTGCCACTCCCCTTTCTACACTATTTATGTACCCAGCACACACGTCACTGAAGAGTCAGTCAATAGGTTTATTCCAAAAATCAGCTGAAATTGTGCTTTGTTTCCAAGTCTATTAATTGAGCAAACTTCTCCCCTCTTATTCCCTGGCAGCTTTTACAGAGCCTTGCAAGGGACTCTCATCAAAACCCCTTTGAAAGTGCCACTTTCATCCATCAGCCAAGTTTACTACCTGCTTCAAAGTGCTCCAGGAGACTCCAGAGGCTTCTCCTACAAAAGCATCCTGCCTGTTCCTCACTGGCAAACTTAGCAACCTGACCCTGTGAGACTCAGAGTGCCTGACCTCTCACCAGAAACATCAGAGGAGCAGCAGTGCCCACCATGGGCTTTAAAGGACTTCAGAAGACACTCATCACCTTTCTCAGAAGAAAAAGGCCAAGGTGGCAGAGGGCAAGGAAGAGTTAAACTGCTCTCTCTCTGCACACACCACCCAGAACAAGCAGCGGCTTTGCTGTGCAGACCCCAGATGTCAGAACAAAAGCTTCAGCCACTTAGCTGCAGCTTTAAGAGAAACAATTTGGAAGAAAGCAGAAGAAAAATAAGCATTTTTACACCCACCTTCACAGAAAACAGACTTGGCATGATAATCTAAGCAACAAAGGCTCACACCAAGGCCTTGAAAGTCATATTAGAAGGTGTAAGGCAGGAGAAATCACAAGAGCTTTTATTGTGCAACCTCCTCTGGCAGATTTCAAAGCCTTCACTCTTCACAACTGCAGACACTGCAGGTAACTTGTGTTCCCCCACCTTTGACTCTGCTGCACACTCAGCTGCTGCTCTGGGACATCCCACATTGCTCCTGCCTTGCAAACACAATACTCTAATTCACCTTAACATACTAAATTAAGTTTTATTTCTCTGCTCTGCAGTTGCACCAAAGCCTCCAAAGTCTGGAAAACTTACTGTAAATAAGTACAACAACAACTGTTCTGTATCTTACCTTGAATTCTTCTTTTGTGTTTGAAATCTGGGCAAGCTCTTCTCGAAGCTGATCTTCAAGACTTCTTATTTTGTCATCTTTGATGTGAATGCTGAGACACAGCAGAACAGTTAACTATGTTTCCCCATCCAAGTCTTACAAAAAGCACCATTCAAAAGAACATAAAAGACTGATAAACACTGTTTATCAAATCCCAGAGCTATTTACCTTTTCTGCATCCTTTCCAGCTCATGTGCAGCAGCAGCCTAGATATAAAGAGGATTAACACAGACTTAGGATACATCACATGATTCAATCAACCTTTCATTCCACAATATTAAAAAGCTAGAACAAGTCATTTGGCCCCTCAGCACATGACTGAAATCAAGAGTGAAAGGGGTAACTTGTCTTCATGCACTTTCACAACACCGATCTACACCAAAGTGTAATTATGCAAAGGGAAGATGACCTCGAAGAGATTCATTTGACAACTGGGATTATCTCTAATTAAACACTTCATTTCCACCTCTGTAATGAACAGGCCATGGAGCAGTGACAGAGGGACAGCATTTTGTTTGGCTCTAGAGATCTCTGGTGAGGGCAAGGGGGTTCTGTGCTTTTGGGGTTTTTTGGGGGGTGTTGATGGCCTGTGTATGTCCATGCCAGGGATGCACATTCCCAGACAGTTGTGTTCCCTCCTGTCCTGCACTCTGAGCCTGGAAATCTAAACCAAGCAAATTGCTTCAGGAACTTGGTTATTCCAATAAAAGATTTTTCTGGTGAAGGAGGGGTAAGAATTAGGCCTCCCACCTGCCCTAAGAACTCCAGGGAGTCAGGAATTAGCCTGATCCGGAAGCCTCACACCATTAATGTGCTTAAGCACAGCTTGCTTAAAGCCAACAGATCTGCATTTATGACAGAGGAGGTAGTGGGAAGGGAGTAAAATTAAGTATTTGATGAAACAATTATTTCACCTGTTCATTTGTCAGAGCCTGTAACTTCTGGACTTCTGATTTCAAGGATAGGTTCATGTTCTGCAAGACCTGAAGGATGCAGGAAAAGAAATATATTTGCAGTTCACACTCAGACAGTACTTCAGGTAAGTTCCTTCTCCAGGGCCAAGTATTTCAAGTTACTTTTGGAAGGAAAATCCTCAAGCTCCCCTATCAGCAACTAGCACTGGCCTTTCCTAGAAGAGCCAAATGAGCAGATTTGTAGCTGGAAGGGCCGTTTCTGGAGCCAAAGGCAGCAGCCTTGGAGGCTTCCTTTTGTGCAGGCAGCCAAGGAGCCTCTCCCTGTATCAGCTGGCATTTACACATGCTTTTATTATACCTTGAGCTCTTCCTCCTTGCTGGTTAAGTTGGCATGTTCATTGCCTAATGAGTCCTCCATCTGCTTTATCTGTTTGTCCTTTTCTGCAATCCTGCACAAATGAGAAATGATGACAGATGAGTACAAAAAGATCTGGATGAAAATGGTACAGGAAGCATCAGGCTGAACACAAAATACATGCTTGGCCCTTTAGTCCAGCCCCTGCTCTGAATCCTGCTGACTGCACACTTTGGATCCAAAAGCTTTTCCATTTTAAATTGTTGTCTGCCTGCCAAAATATTTATGAGACATTCTCTAGCTCTGAAACACAACAATTACCCCAATTCCCAAAGGGAGAAACCCTCCTGGCACAGCCACACAGCCCAGACAACAACAACTCTCATGGTCACGCACATTCCTGCTCTGACCCTGCACACAGGCAGGGGGAAGCAGGAGAGATGCTGCTTTGTGTGCAGCACACAGAGCCTCCTCCAGCAGCCTCCAAACCTGAGGCCAGGCACGGAAGGGAAATCCGTAGGAAGCGGTTTCCCAGCTCCCAAGTCAATCTCCTGATGGGAGTTTGAGAGCATGGACAGCAACAAATCCTTCTCCAGTCCCTCCTGCACGGGGCAGGCTCAGAGAGCCACTGACACCTCCCAGACCCCAGAGGAAATGAATGCTCACACTTTGTGGAGTTCTTCTGCCAGGACTGAAGCTGAGGTCTGTAGAAGGGAAAAAAAAATAGCTGAAAGTAAAGCAAGTCAAAGAACCCTCATCTACAGCAAGCCAGGAATAGCATTTGTCTAGTTATTTTGAACTGGCACAGGATGCTTCCAACTATTTCCTGGCTAAGGAACACTGAAGGAATACCAGCACATACTCATGTCCCTTTGGCCTAAGGCAGCATGAAGGGAAAGAAGTCCTACATTATTTCCCTCTTTACCAGATTCAAACAAGCCAGGGGTTCACCTGCACTTGTCTCCCAGGAATTAAGTGCTTTATGGGATATTCTGCTGACAAACCACTCAAAGTAAAAAAAAGAAAACCCTGCACAATGCAAGAAGAATAAAAACAGCAACACAAAACCAGCAAGTGGCATTTTTTTCTCCCTGGAAAAAGCCTATTCCTTTGCTGTCACACTGAACAGGGCAGGAGAGACCTGTCACACAGCTGACTGTTTCACATTCAGTTTGGTAGCAGCTGTGGCACAACTTCCATGGACATCTGAGCTTCAGATACATGGTTCTCTTTTTCCAGTCTTTCCCTCCCCCAGAATCCTGGGTCTCATAGAGCTTGTGCCTGTGGCACCCCTACAGCAAACCCTGAAGTGCCTTCTCTGGATCATAAAATGGAGAACAGCAACAGAGGACAAAACATCAAAGGGAATGAGCAGTTCCAGTCCCAGAAGGGGCCAAAAATGACCAAAAGAGTTCCATCAAGCCTGATGGCCAGAGTGGGATCCAGTCCAACCTCACCTCTCCCAAGTGCTTTTCTCACACCCACTGTCCATGGTGGAAAAACATCCCTAAATTTCCATGGCCAGTGGGACTACCTGGGGAAAGCACACACCTCCTCCCAACAGTTCTCCCTGTGTAACCCAGAGGTAAAAAGTAAAACCCCCCTAGGGATTTATTTTCAAAGCCTTTAAAGGCCTGGAATGAGAGAAGCAGGTCATGAAGATGCTGTATATCCAGAGTGGCTCTTCCTTCACTGTTCTCCCCACCCAAAGGGTTAAAGCACTCCAAGCAAATCCAGATTTTCAGTCTCTTGTCCAATTTAATCAAATTCCATCAAGCACATCCATGATTAAAAGAAAACAGCACCCAACTGCACAGCAACAGTCTCCACTTGTGCCTACAAAGCTTTTCTGAGCTGATTTCTGTGACCTACCTATCCATGGAAGCAGCCCCAGTGACCCTGAGGCCTTACATGGTGTTTACAACAGAAATCATTTCTCAGATAAACCAGTCAAAATAAAATTTTAAAGGTTACAATAATTGAGAAAGGGAATTGTGTAGGTTTGGTGGGATTTTGGTGTGATTTTTTTTTCTTCTGCACAGAAACCAGCACTGAAATTAACAATTTCATACAGGAGCTACCACAGGGCAATGTCTCTCACAAGGGAAAAAACACAACCAGGTGGTTCACAGGACTGCAGAAGACCAAAAGAACCACAAGACAGAATTTTACACATGCAAAGCTACAGAAAACAAACATTCAAAAGGGTGTTATACCCTTTGGTTATAAATGAAAGCCACTGTGGGAGAAAATAAGTGAATTTGCCCCCAAAAACACAGAAGGTTAAGTTTTAAACCACTTTGAGAGACATTAGAAAAGAGGATGTCACCAACTCTTTGCTTTCAGCATTACATCTCATATCCAGCTACAAAAAAAGTCTCACTTTTAATGAGAGTTCACAATTCATGACTACAAAAGAAAGTCTGAGAACATGCTGTACCTGGGCTGCCATTTGTGAATGAAACTTCTGAAGCTGAGCATTCAAAGCATCATTCTGCTCTATCAGCTCCTTGTAAGAGAGCACAGAAAGAAAAGCAGGCTGAGATCTGCAGCTGGTCAACTTTTGCTAGGGTTAGCTTTTAGCCTTGACTGTGTTAGTAGGAACAGTTCAGCAATTACATCAGACACTTTTATGAGATGCTGTTTTTCGCCCCACTAAGATCAACCAGTTTGAGTGGAAGCACAAGAACCTGTTCTGTACCAAGAGAAGAATATTCCCTGCCCCATCATAATCCATCTGGTTTCCTTGAAGGCCTCAAGAGTTCTGCCCATGCTGCCTCTGATGCCAGAAGGGAGATCACACAGACATCAAAGGAGCACAGCTGCTCTCCCAGGGTGCTTCCCATGCCATGGCATCATCTCACACCTTGGAAAATTGGGTCAGCACATCTTCCTGAGCTGCCCAGGGCACTTCTCAGGTGTGAGATGGCCCCAAACCTCCCCACAGCACCACACACAGGGTCTCACTTCATAAATGGACTGGCGCAGTTTTCTCATCCATTATCCAGTGGGAAAGCTTTTCTAAAGCAGCATATCCAGGATAATTCTTTGTTTCCACAGGCACAAAGTGAGAGGAAAAACAAACCCAAAGCCTTAAAATATTTGAGCAATACTACCTGCACCTGCATTTGTATGGAGTCCTCCTCAGAAGCTCTCTTTTGCTCAGCCTCCAATAGCTGCAACATCCTCTGCTCCAGCTGCTGTTTTGACACCATTGTATCAGTAAGTTTACTGTGCAAGCTCTGGATTTCATTGTCTTTGGCCACAAGCTTATTCTGCACATCTGTAGCAGAAATGTCAGGGTTTTAATTCAGAAGTCAACATATCAGCTTTGGGGGAAATCACTGTAACTGCAAACAGGGAGGCTGGTTAGAAGCCTCATTCCAGCAAGCCAAGGTTCAGCTCCCTCACCAGCACTCAGACTCACTGGGATCACAGCACACTATTCCCCAGGGTGCTGAAGAAGCACCTGAGCTTTATTTAAGCCATTTACTCAATAATGCCTTTTTTTTTACAAATGGCAACAGCCCATTCCCTGCAGCAAGCATTATTGAGGGATTTTGTGATACATGCCTTGTTGTGCTGCCTCGTGTTCTGCTGTTCTTTTCCTGAGATAAGCCTGGATTTCTTCCCATCTCCTCTCTGCTTCCTGCTGCTGGACCTTCACATAGAAAAGAGAGTTGATGAAAAGAAGTCTAACCTTTAAATTTGTTTTTTGAAACATTCAGAATGCATCCCCTCAGTGCCATTCCCCAAACATATGGCAGTGAAGTGAAATTGTTTCTTGTTTCCATTAGGGCACATCAGAGACAGAGTGCTCTGTAATCCTCCTCCTAGACTAGTTTAGCCTATTAATTTGAAAAGCAAATTGTGAACAGGATTTCATTACAGGCTCTTAACAGAATGGTTTCTGTAACATGAAAATGCAGCATCTTTGCCCTGATAGTTCAGAATTAACACCAGAAGCCAGACCAGCCACGCATCAAATAAATCTGCATCCAGTAATTAAAACACAGCTCTAGTTACCAACTCTCCACCTGCCAGGGCAAAAGGCAGAGAGAGCTTCTGGTATGCAAGACTTAATTACAAATATTAAAGAAGTTGTGAGCTCTGGATTGGCATTGTCACCAAAAAGCACTAGTTTCTCGTCTGAAAAAAAAAATAAAATACAAAAGACCTTTTCTTCCAAAGAAAAGGAAAGAGGTCCATCCAGAAGTCAGTCTCTTCACATTTCAACTCTTGAAAAGGTATATTTACTTAAAAATTTAAACATACATTTGGTTTCAAATACAATCACACAAGGACAATGACTCTCAAATGTCAAATTGTGCTGGAATTGCACAAAGTTCAACACCTCCAGTTTAGCTTTGTAAAGATACTTCCCTGGAAGGCAAGTTTCCCTTCCCAGGGAGGTCTGTAACCACCCAAAACCCAGTCTGCTGAATAAAATAAACCCCTAATAAAACCCATAGGCTGGCTTAGCCCATCAGAAATGGAAACGGCCAAAGCAATTCCCACAAGCCTCACATCTCACTGACTCAGAACTCCAGGAGAGCCTCAAGCACAACCTGATGGACACAGAACCCCCCAGTCACCTTCAGCTGAGCCACTGCCTGCTCTGCATTCTTCTTCTGGAGCTCCTCCTGCTGCAGTTTGCTGCTCTTCTCCCCCAGCTCGTTCATCAGCCTGGCGTAGTCCTGGCGCAGCTTGTTCAGCTCTGCCGACTGCCTGGGGACAACATGGGCACAGGGGTGGGCACAGGAGGCACAGCCCACACCAGCAGCTCCTCACACACCAAGTCCTACACTTACAGCCACAGGGCTGTGCTGGGTGGGCTTGGGGATTTTTATTTCATAGAATCCATC
>VWZD01025248.1:155855-189741 GCA_013396695.1 Sakesphorus luctuosus | reverse complement strand
GGCACTTCCAGACAGTGCTGAGGTCACCTCTCAGCCTGCTCTTCTCCAGCACAAACACCCCCAGCTCCCTCAGCCTCTCCCCACAGCACTTGTGCTCCACTCCCTTCACCAGCCTCGTTGCTCTTCTCTTCTCTTTTCCAGCCTGTGTTCTGCCCAGAGTCCAGCAGACAGTGCTGGGTTCATAAAGCTTTGATTACTCCAAGGATGCTTATAGCTGATAACTTTTATTTAGTACAGGTAAGAACAGAAATCTTTGCATTTCTGTCTCTCCTCTCTTTCACGTGACACCATGTCTGCTCTTCACAAGGGGCAGAGCCCTGAGCCTGCCCTGCCAGCCCCTGGGATAGCAGATGGCAGCACACAGGCATGTTGACAACTGCCTTCTGCATGCAAAGCAAGCCTAGATCAGCTGGGAAGAGCCTTCCAAAGGCAGAATGCACAAATCCCAACAGAATGTGGGCAGAGCTAATCTCACAGCACCTCCTCCAATTTCTGTGTTTAGTAAGTTTTGTCTCCTCCCCACCCCACTCACAGCCATTCACCTTTTGCAAGAAGTCATGGATTGGTCCAGATTTTTCCTTCAGCACCTCCACTACACAACGGGCCTCGTCTTCAGTGAAGATCATGTTCTTCATGGATGCTACAAAGTCTTTAAATTTTACTTCAGCATTCTCTGCAACACAGAAGGGAGGATATATTTATTTTGGCCTCCATACAGAATTATTTATTTTGCCTCAAAACAGCATGTGATGGGGTATCATTATGCATTACATTTAATTCCAGGCTGAAATGCCAAGAAGCAAGAGGTCATGCACACTGAGCAAAAACAACATCTCTCCAATTTAAATCTGATAACAATCTGCCAGCTGATAGTTTTGGGAAAAAAAGAAAATCCCACCACTTTGTTTGTACAGTTGGTAACGTTTATAGTGTTGCTAGCAAGAAGACAAAGCATAACACAGATTTTGGAGGAAAAAATAGCATAACTGTGAAAAATTGAAGAGTCCTTTCCAGTGTATTATGACAGTAATTCAAGCTGAGCTCTCAATTTAATGGACAGCCTGGCTGAAAAAGCATCATGCACACAAGTTAATTAATTTAAAAACTGGCACTTTTTTTGATTACATTATACGAAAGACAAAAATATTAACTTCCAAACTTAGATTGAGGGAACTGCTGCAGAAGCAATTCAGCAGTAGGAAGATAAATCACTAAGATCCCTCTTAATGGCTGACTAAGTGTTTAAAAGGCAAAAAGAAGGAACAACAATTCAACTGAACTCTGCTCTAGCAAACAAAAAACAATGCTCAAAAACAGGCTGCATGTAGGTAGGTCATTAGGTGGCTCCCTGACTTCAGGAAATGGAAGCACAAGACCAAGGCATCCCATATCCCTGTCAGATATTCACCAGTGCACAAAAGTATGTGAAGGGATGGGAGAACAAGAACAGCACAAGCCTAGAAGTGTTGCTTGGTTCAGAAATTGTCCCAAAGATCACAGAGAAGGGTCCAGGTTTCTCACCACCATGCACTGAAACCAAACTACACATCAAACCCAAAGATCTGTTTGGAAAATAACAGAAAACCAAAAATGCAGAAGTGATACTACGCCCTATTAGAAATTAAAAAGCATAAAAATAAATCACTGAATAACAGAGCATGGGGAGGGAAGCACTGAGAAATTCTAGCACACTGTATCCTAGTCCTAAATCCAACTTAGTCCTGGGCACAGACTCCAGCTCCATCCCTGCTGCACTGACATCAGCAGTGATGCTGTTACCAGGAATATGCCAAGATCCTGAGACCACAGCCCTGGGAATCTGCAGCAGCTTGGCCAGGACCAGCCTGAGCCCTGTGCTCCCTGAAGACAGGCAGACCTTGGCCTTGCATCAAGGAGCTTACAATTAGAATAGGGGAAGATTTCTATATCGGGCTGGCAAATCCCAGCTGACACAGGAGAATTAGGAGTTCATGGAGGAGGTTACAGCACACAAAGGGAACGAGAAGCCGCAGGTGCACAGGAGAGGCTCTGATGCTGCAGGACAGTAACGTGCAGACACTGAGGCAGAAGCACAAGAGGAGCCTCAGGCATGTGGGAATTGAATCTAGGTATCACAAAGAGTCCCCAGGAAGCTTTCAAGGGAGCTGTTTTAGAAGAACAGTCAAAAGGAGAGGTTCCAAAGAGTGCAGCGGGTGACCACATGAGAAGGAGAACCAGCCCTCTGCACAAAGCTGAGCAGGGAGTCACTGCTCAGCCACTTGGCTTCTTTCTAGCTGCCCACAAATTTGAGGGGCTCACCTCAAGGCTTAGTAAGCTTGGCAGGCTTTGAGCAGGTCAGCTGCCTGTTTAAAGCTTCAGGGTTGGACACAATGCTCATTAATCACTCCAGGCATCTGTGGGAGAGTATGAAAGAAGTTCCCCTGTCCCAAGCAATTCCAACTGCACTGAAGGGAAAATTCTGAGTCTTCCTGGAAACTGCCAGACTATCTCCACTGGCAATCTGCTTCCGAGAACTCTGTGTTGCACTGGGTCAGTCCCAGAGAGGCCCATGAAGAGCCCCAGAGCACACAGGCTGCACTCCCAGCCTCACACAGACCCCAACAGCCTGTGCTGAAAGCTCTGGGTTTAGAGACCTGCCCTGTTAGCAATGCCTGAACCATCCACTGTAAAACTCTCTCCCCTGCATCTGTGTGGTCTGTGATCACCCATTTGCTCACTGTGAGGACACAAAAGCCCAGTCAGAGCTGAAAGGATTCAGATGGCACAAAGCCCTTTCCACAGTGCCAAAGACAAGGCAGAAATGAGCACACACAAGAAGAGCATCCTGCAGCCACAAATGTTTCCCTCAAATCCTTTCTTCCCAGCGCATGAGAGAGGCTCCCCCATCCCACACATGTCCTCCCTGTACAGGTTTGCAAGCAAGGCTATGCCTGAATTATCAGTTTCTTACCTTTATCTGTTTCATTCTTCTGTTTTTTGCCACTGCTCTTCTGGATCCCCTCGTGCACATTGTGTTTTACTACTTCAACTGCTTCCCGCTTTTCCAAAGTGCCAGAATCGGAATTATCCATCAAAGGAATGTAAGTAGTTGCTTGAATAAGAGGTTCATCCACCAAAACTGTAATCAAAAGTCCACAGGGTGGGTTAGGGCTTTGTAATAATTAATATCAACATTTTTAGGAAAGGTGCATAACATATTAGAATTGGATTAAAGTATCTCTAACCTCAACAGTCTGTTATACTCTCCATTTCTATCACCCTTCACAGCTTAACTCATTAAAGCTCTTCAGGTAAGTCCATTAAATAAAGGTCTCTAATGCATAGTAATTTAATAGCTTCAATTAAACTTCTATTTTCAATGCTGCCTTTTAGCATTTTAACAAGTAGCAGAGAAGAACCTTTACATTTTGACTTTCATTTCACTTTCTCATTAAAGTTGCACAAAGCATCAATGAGAGTGGTTTACTTGTGGCTGGGTGTGAAATCATTCAGCATCCCTAAGGTATGAGTAAAGCCTTTTGTCCCTGCTCTGTCAGGGCTGGTGCTCCACTGCCAGCCCTTTCACATGCATTACATCACCTGTGAACTGAACCACTTAGGCAGGACATGCAGTAGGGACAGCAATCAAGCTTATTTTGCATGCAGACTCATGGCTGCCCTTAATGAAGATGTCTCATCTGTCAGAGCAGGCTGCAGGCACCATCAGGATACAGAGAGGCACCCAGAGGTACTGCCTGACCCGGGTCTGGGTAAGGAGCAGCTCCATCCAAGGAGCTCTCCAGCTGAGACAAAGGCAGGAAAACGGAGAGGAAGAGCAACTGCCCAGGGACAACAGACACAACCAGAGCTGGATCTGCTGCTTGCCCAGCCCCTGGGCCACACTGGGGTATATCCAAGAGGCTGTGCACAAAGCCATGGCCCAGCAGGAAAGCTCCCTGACCCAGCCAGCCCAGGCTGCAGGGCTGATGGACAGCAGATGCCACGCAGCAGCCCCAGGACAGGAGGAATGGGGTGGGATTGAGGGCTTTGGGCAGCAGCGCAAGACAAACAGGCATTCCTGGCTGCCAGAGAGCCAGTTATAAAACACTGCTGAATCCTGGCTGCTGGTAAGGAGCAGAACATGCCAGATGGACCTTTTTGTGTCACCTGCTAGGCTTTGCACTCAAGCAGCCAGCAAACACCTGCAGGTACACTGCAAGCTCAGAAGTGAGGAGAGCTCCCATCCAGCAGAAATATCCACCACCTAATGCAGTTACTCCCCTCACATTTTCCATTCCTCTCCTTGCTAACTTCTCCTCCTTTCACAACCTATTTAATGAGACATTTTGCAGTGTCAGTAACACCTGAAATCCCCATAGTACTGCCTTGGCTAACCCTGATGCTCACCACAGCTCACTTTTGCTCTGTCATTTTGGAAAACTGGCTCTAAAAGAAAACACCTTGTGTTCAAATAATGCATGAGCTATGCCCCTGCAGCACTGACAGCTCAGCCTTCCTGCTGGCTGAGCTGGGACTGACACTTACTTGCCATTCACAGACAAGTTTGTGGCCCCTCAAAAAAGGGGCAATACACCCATGAGTATTGAGGCCACACCTTGAGTGTTGAGTTCAGTTCTGGGCCCCTCAGTTGAGGAAAGAGATTGAGGGGCTGGAGCAGGGCCAGAGAAGAGCAACGAGGCTGGAGAAGGGAGTGGAGCACAAGTGCTGTGGGGAGAGGCTGAGGGAGCTGGGGGTGTTTGTGCTGGAGAAGAGGAGGCTGAGAGGTGACCTCAGCACTGTCTGGAACTACCTGAAGGGAAGATCTGGCCAGGTGGGGGTTGGTCTCTTCTCCCAGGCACTCAGCAATAGGACAAGGGGGCACGGGCTCAAGCTCTGCCAGGGGAAACTGAAGGTGGAGAGCAGAAAAAAAATCTTTGCAGAGAGAGTGCTCAGGCATTGGAATGGGCTGCCCAGAGAGGGGGTGGATTCCTCATCTCTGGAGGTTTTTAAGGTGAGCTTGGCCGCGGCACTGAGTGCCATGATCTGGTAAAGGGATTGGAGTTGGACCAAGGGTTGGGCTGGATGATCTCAGAGGTCTTTTCCAACCCAATCCATTCTATGATTCATTTCCATCACGAAAAGCACAAGAACATCCATAAAAGACAATCACATTCCAGGTTCCCCATCAGCAGGCTTCTTCCAGGAATCATCTGCAAGTTCTTCAGTTACACAGGAACCTACAGTGCTTGGAACCCCACAGCTGATCTGGTCCCTGATCAAAGTATAAAGGAAAACACAAGGCAACAGTGTCTACTCCAGGAGCAGCCCACCAGCCTCCACCTTCATAGCTGTCCCAGCAGGGAAGGGTTTTGGAGCTAACAAGGTGGCCTCACAGAACTTCACAGTCACACTCTGTCCAAAAGCCACAGACACAACAGCACTCATTGTAAAATTTAAAAAAAAAAAAAGAAAAAAGGAAAAAACCCCCACAAACACAGAGACACTGAGCCAAGAGGAGACAAGAAACAGCATCTTGGCAGAGAACGAGGGATGACGAACAGTGAAGGCCTTGACAGCAAAGATGAACAGTTTGTGTTGGAGCACCAACCAGCCAACAAAAGGACAATAAGAGAGGAATGTGGTCAAAGCAACAGGCTGAAAAAAACTGCAGTCTTGTTTGGGGCAGATGATTGCAGCAGTTCCAGACAAGCCTTGCTTAGAGCAACTCGAGAGCCTGCCCAGCTTATACTCTAAGTCAACACACTCCTCCTCATTCAGGCGTGGATGTTTGGATCCCAGAGAGCTCAGAAAGGTTCACAACATTATCCAATGCTCACTGATACCAGATGTTCATAAAATTAAATAATATCTCAAGCTCAGCAGTCTTTCCTACCTGGAATTCCTCTTTTTTTCAAATTAAAAGTTACTATTCCACAAGTTGATTTTCCAAAGGAAGAGAAACTGAAGTATAAATGGCAAAAATGTTTAACAGTCAAGTTTATTTGAACTAAATCACAGTTTGATTTCTCACCATTATCAACTTTCTGCTTCTTGGCAGAGACTTTCTTCTTTCCTGACACATTTTCTTGCTTTATCTCCTGGTGGAGCAGCACTGGGTCTTGCTTTTTGGCAGGAGATACAACAGAGTCAGTCTTACTATCTTGATCATCTGTAACAGACAATTAAGACAATATGCTCTTCTGTATATTCTCAGCATTATTTTTCAAATCAGTAAGTTTGTACTGGCCACCTAAGTCCACTCCCAGGAAAACAAACTCACAGATTTTAAATGAAAACACAAATATAACCACACACACACACACACACAGAGACAACTCCCACATCAAGAGAGACCCCAAAGCAACAGGAAGGTTTAGCAGAGTCAAAAGCCACAGCACCTACTGATTTTACAGACAGGAATCTCATCTGCAAGCAGAACACACGGCAATGCAAGGAACAGTTGAACAAATCCAATCCAGTTTTACTGTGACAGAGCAGACAGCACGTGTTACCCATATTTCTTTCTTGTTTAAAGTCTACTTTTCCCCTCCATGAACCCACTTTGGGCACTTTAACACACACCCCCAATAGCTACTGGGACTGTGAGAAGCAGAAAATACGAGTTTCCCATTAGGGAACTGTTCTTTTTAAAAGCAGTTTCTAGTGAGAATTTTTTTTTATCATTTTGGACAGCCTGGGCTATATTAAGATTCTTGTCAGGGCTGACACGCACAGGGCAGGGCTCTGGTGTCAGCTCCTGGAATCAAGGACCAGACTGAGTTGTGGCTGCCCTCACAACGGTGCTTGCAGACCACATTTTAGCTGTGCCACAGAGATTTTCAGAGAACACCCACAAAAGAGATTTGATACTTCTGTTGGTAGTGGGTGCGATTTTTTTCTCTCCATTTTTTTCAGAAAAAAAAAATCTACCACATCAAGCAGCAACATCGCTCTTTTTCCTCACTCCCTGAGCAAACCTGCACCTCAGAAGGGGATCTGCAAACACCTGGGGTTTCACTGGTATTTTCATTCTTTTTTTCACTCCTATTCATAGTCAGACATGGCAGCTGCACAGGATTTGGTCAAGATAGAAGTGATTCTGAGCAGGTTTTGGTCTGTTCTACGTTGGGTGTTTCAGTTACAACAGCCAGACCAGTTTTAGCATCAGTTCCATTCAATTATAGAGGTGTAGCAGGTGGGAAGTAGCTCTAAGTGCTTCTTTCCATGAATCAGCCAGCAAACACCTCTCTGTGCATTAAGCCTGCACTTAGGCAGTGATTTATTTTGAAGTCTGCTATGAGGTTTCTCTAGATGCCCTCCCTTAACAGAGCAACAACTCTCAGGACTTTGTTTTCTTTTCAGAGCTTGACATCAGAATGCAACAGCAAACATGGAGTAGGTTCTTTCAAGTGATCAAAATTTTGAGAGCAAAGCAGCCAAACCACAGAGCAAAGCAGAGGTACGACCTACTCTGTTTCACTTAATCTTTAGTAGAAGAAAGCAAGGGCAGGAGGAGGAAAACCAGAGCATTGCTGCCAGATGAAAAACAGGGGGGAAAAAAGCAATAGCTCGTCAAAAAGGAAAAGGTTAGAAGGGAGCTTTGCCCTGGAGAGATCAGGCAGAACAGTTGTGAGAGACACTCTGTGGCCTTGCAGAAAGCAGAACACGGTTCTGGCGTTCTGTGCAAGAAGCATATGCAACATCAGATACCCATTCCATTTTTCTGCTTCTTCTGCCCAGGCTTCTTCTTAGCTGCTGGTGGTTCAGATGGTGGAGTGGGCTGTTTTGTAACAGGGACTGGATCTACTTTCTTGCCTGAAGACTTGGATCCTTCCGAGTCCTTAGTTACGTGATCATCCTGACTGGCCTTGTGCTTCTTCTCCTTCTTCTTGCGCTCCCTGAGGCCGGTGGGAGCCTCGGGCACGGCCGGGGGCGCCGCAGGGACCTGCTCCTCATCCGTGCTCAGCGCGTCCGACAGCTTAAAGTCCCGAGGAGCATTCTCAGAGTCAGACTCGTGGATGTTCCCGTTCTGAGCTTCTTTCTTCTTGTTCTTCTTCTTCTCGGTTTTCTTCTTGTCGGCCTTGGTGGGTGGAAATTTGAGGTCCCTTCTCTGTTTCGCGAGGACTTCATCGTACAAAGTCTCCCTCATGAAAAGCCAGAAGAAGAGGAAGATGACGGCGATAACCATGCTAGGAATGAGGATGATGAAGCAGTTAGACTCGTAAAACTCCATTGTGCTTTTTCTTAGCTATAATTCCTTTAAAAAAACCTGGAGGAGAAAAAGAAAGAGGAAAAACAATTAGGGTCTGAACCAGTTTTCCCTTGATATAATTCCTTCTACTAATTATTATAATAAGACGATTTCTCATTGTTACAGAGTAGCCTTAAAGTAGCTTTAATAAAATTACCAAACTATCAGTCATGGAACAACTTCTGGAATGATTTACCATTTGCTTCCAAGTCATTAACCTGGATAGGAAGAACTGCAGTTTTCCAGACTGCTGATGTGGGAAGAGAGCAGATCTCCTTCTCTTCCCTGGCTTTTCCTCATTCTCCCTTCCCTACATGAACTTCATTAAGCTTTTTATTCCAGAAACACACAAGACAGCACTTTCAGGGGCTGTGAAATAAGGACCAGTACATGCAGAACACAGTTCTTTTTCTTTTTAATAAATCAAACATAATGAATTAAGATTTTTATCGTGGCAAGTGGGAGTTAAATTTCAGCTTCCTTTTGTTCCCAGACTTATGGCAGCTTCAGAAGTAGAAAAAGCGGAAGAAAGGGGAGAGCCCTGAATTTTAGTCAACCATAAAGAATCAGGTATTTTCAAAACTGCTTTTTGAAGTCTAAAACTCAGCTTCAAACTCATGAAAATTCCATACATTTATAGGAAAACAGGAAGATCTGTTACTTATTTTGCACATGTAGAAGTGTGTAACTTCCAGGGCATTACAGACCAGATGACTCCAGGATAATTTGATGAAAACATGATTTATGTCCCAAACACTTTTATTTTTTTTCTTTTTAAAAAGCAGAAACCACAGAGGTAAAATTTGGCTTGATTAGAACCCAAAGTTAGGGGTTTTATCTTCATTCTGATTCCACCACCACCACCCCCCTTTCATAACTGATTGCTATGAACAGACATGAATTTTTGCAGGAAGAATCCAAATCCTTCTCAGACTGTTTGTTCCAAGAGGGAGGGAGAAAAGCACCAAGCATAGGAAAAAAAGCACCAAGCACTGGGAAAAAACCAACTAACCAAACAAAAAAACATGAAACAAATCATAATCCAAACTCTAATTAAGCAAATGCAACTCATGATTCACCACCCCAGTTTAAAAACCACCATGGGAAGCACGTGCTACAACTGCATTTTCCTCTACACGAGAAAAGATGACTCTTCAACTCAAGTGTCCCTTGGGAATGAAAGGCAAGGGAATTAACCCAGGTTGCTCAGAGTATTCCCTGTGCTGCTGAGAAAAAGGAAACATGCCTAGCAAGGCACAGGGACTAAACTCCACGGAAAAGTTGGATGGTGCAGGGAAAGGACAGGCTCTCCCTGCTTCGGGCAGACAGGGGATTAGTCTTGACTTATTTAAGGCTGTTTTAGCTCAATTCCTGACTGGTTTTTGGAAGCTGCTATCACAGACTGGCTTTGCCATCCTGCCCCACTGCAGAGAGCTCCATGTGGAGCCTGGCTCTGGCTCAAAAGGGAATAACTGTTATATCTTATAACAGTTCCTGGACAGAGAGGAGTTACTGTGATAATATATTTGTACAGCACATTGAGCAGCACAAAAAGCAAGGATTGAGAACTCTAATTTGGATAGTAAGTTATCCAAATAAAAGACTAACGTTTCAATACACTAATTATTCATCAGTTGTCTTAACATTAAGTCTCCTCCCAGTTTGTACTTATTTTCTGCTCACTGAAAAGACTCTGGTCTAAAATTACATCCAGCACAGAAAGTTTCAGAAGGGCTGAGAGGAATGGGAGGAAAAGCTTGTCTTTTGGGGAGAAAAAGCACAGATGTTCAAAACTAAGCTGGGGCTTTCAAAATGATTAATTACTGCTACTTGATAAACCCAGCTCCCTGCACTAAGTGATCTAATATTAGTCATCTCTTGAAGGAAGCAGATCTTGAAAATTTGTCTCAGCCAAAGTCAATATTGAATGCTTACGGGAAGGGCTAATCCCCACAGTAAATATGTAATTAAGCAGATTTTTCACAAGTGTAATTAAGTTGATCATTACAATACATGACTGCAACAGTTACAATACCCAACCAGCACAAGCCCAGCACAGCACCATAGAATGGATTGGGTTGGAAAAGACCTCCCAGATCATCAAGTCCAACCCTTGGTCCAACTCCAGTCCCTTTACCAGATCATGGCACTCAGTGCCACGGCCAAGCTCACCTTAAAAACCTCCAGGGATGGGGAATCCACCCCCTCTCTGGGCAGCCCATTCCAATGCCTGAGCACTCTCTCTGCAAAGAATTTGTTTCTGCTCTCCAACTTCAATTTGCCCTGGCAGAGCTTGAGCCCCCCGTGCCCCCTTGTCCTATTGCTGAGTGCCTGGGAGAAGAGACCAACCCCCACCTGGCCACAACTTCCCTGATGTGGCACTTCCAGACAGTGATGAGCACACAGCCAGCCATAAACTCATCCCATGGCTTTGCCAAGCCAGGAGTGGCACACCCTGCAGCCATCAGACCCCACACTCCTCCCTGAAGGGAAGTTGTGGCCAGGTGGGGGTTGGTCTCTTCTCCCAGGCACTCAGCAATAGGACAAGGGGGCACGGGGGGCTCAAGCTCTGCCAGGGCAAATTGAAGTTGGAGAGCAGAAACAAATTCTTTGCAGAGAGAGTGCTCAGGCATTGGAATGGGCTGGCCAGAGAGGGGGTGGATTCCCCATGCCTGGAGGTTTTTAAGGAGAGCTTGGCCGTGGCACTGAGTGCCATGATCTGGTGACGGGACTGGAGTTGGCCCAAGGGTTGGACTTGATGATCTCGGAGGTCTTTTCCAACCCAATCCATTCTGTGATTCCCAGCACCTGACACCACACACTCAGGTCAAATCACACACTCAGCACAACACGTGCTGTAAAGAGGTTCAAGACTCAAGGGTCAGGAGGCACAGTGGTCACCAAAGCAGGACTGATCTGCAAAAAGTGATTGTTGCTCCGAGACCAGAGAGCAGAGACACATTTAAAAGCTCCAGCTGCTTCCAGAGGAGCCATAAATACATAATTACAGCACCAAGTCTGGGTGGGGAACACATGTCAGAGTAGATGAGGTCTGATCTCAGAGCTGGACGAGCAGCACAAGCTCTGCTGTGCCTCCGTCCACCACCTGCTCTCCCCTCCCTGCACTTCCCTCCACTGCTGCAATGGGATCATCTGCTGGATCTGGAGCAATGAGGAGGTTCAGACCCTCACCAGAGCCTGTTACTGTTCCTGTCCCTCTCCTGCACATGGGGGTGAAGCAAAGCATGAGACACAGGAACCCTTCCAGCCCAAACACCGATTCATCCCTGAAGTCCACACACCAATCCAACTTTTCACATGGAAGCAGAGTTTAAAAAAAAACCAAAAACCTAAATCCAAATAAAATCTCAGGATGTAATTAGAATTGATGCAGCACACCAGGAATGGCAAACGAGCTCTTGCTGTGATGGTCATACACTAATTTCCCATCTCAGCCCAGCAAGGGTATTTATTTAACTCACTCTGGGAGGACACCACTGCTGCTGGTTCATACAGAGAATGACAAGACAACATCCTTCACCATCCACCCCTTGTCAAAATGTCTTTACATCCTTGCCATGGGGTAAATCAGCAGTGTTTTGGCTCACACACAATTTCCAGCTGTCCTCTGACAAACTACAATTACTAAAATAAGTTTTGCCATTCCCATTAATACTCCTGTATTACATGAAAAAGCATCCTATGCCATGCAAGAAACAGGATGAAGAAGCTCATTCTATTGAAGCAGAAAAAAGTGCTACATCAACATACCTTCAACACACCAGCTGAGCAGCTCCTCAGAATTTAGTTTCACCATCCCTGCCACTCCTGTGAGGAGACACCCTCGCTCAAAAATACATTTCTCTCCCTGCCATGGGACTTTTATCACTGATAGCTCCCTCGGAGAACTCTCTGGGGCAGCTGCTTCAGCTCCCACTCAAACCCAGCAACAATCACACTGCATGCCCCTCACTGCTGCCTGGAGAGTCTGAAATTCGTGAGAATTTTTTTAAAGACTCACCTTTCACTTGTAGCTGATGTTTAACCTGCTGTTGGTCACGTTCCTGAGAGCTCAGACCCGTGCCAGGCTCCCCCCTTGCTGACACACTCCCGTCTCATCCATAAATTCAAGAACTCACAACATCTCCTCAGTCATTCTGAAAAAGGGGAACAAACCACATCTGTCCCAGGCCGTGCACAGACTCAGTTACTGTTCCCATCCTGCCTTGAACAAAAGAACTGCACTTTTGTTCCTCGAACAGAGCCCGTGCCACAGAAAAAGAGCTATTTCTGCACTCCAGTGCAGAGCTACTGCTTGCACCTGACTTGCCCTGCCTTGGATTTTCTAACACACCCTTTGCCTTTCTGCATTTAAATCTCAAGTTTCACCCTGCGCAGATACCACATTTCACGGGATATTCATTGAGTTTGGGTCCAGGGGATTAGCTTACTTGAGAAGACAGAAATAAATTACAGCTCCATCTGGCTAATGAGTCACTCATAGCTTAGTCCCAGCACATGAAAAGCACGGCCTCTATAAATGCTTGGGTCCCAAAATGCACATAATCTTCAGGGATTTGTGCCTCTTTGAAAAACTAACATTACAAGGGGGGGATACAGGTACCAAGGTGATTTTTTTTTTAAATACTAAGCAGTTTAAGAGATACCACATATGATTTAGCTAAGGCAACAGCTCCTTTAATTGGGATATTTTCCCTGGGATTTTCTCAAGCTGGCAAGCAGACTAAAAGCCCTCACATCCAAGCAGTCCCAGAGCAGCATCTGTATTCAATAAATTCCTCAAGTAGATAACATTATTTTTGTTCTCCCTAATCTGCACAGAGTTAGGAACATGCTCCATTATCAGCCAGCTGCAAAGAGGATCCTCTGGAAAACAGCTTCACTCCCGAGCTCATCCTCCCCCAGAGCCCTTTGGGACAGGATGCCCAGCAACCTGGGACAGGCAAGGCAAATAAATCCAGGAAAAACAAAAAACTAAACAAGATGTTTAGCCATTCCATGCCTATTCCTCAACCACACAGCAGGAGCAACCAGATATTTTCATGAGTATTAACTAACTACATCATTCTGGGCTCAAGGTCTAGGAAGGGAGGCTGCCAGAAAACCTACGAGCAGTTCATTCAACATCACCATTGGTACAGCTCCCAAAAAAGTGCAGAGTTAGAGCTCAGGTGGGTTTAGCTGTGCTTTTTTTAAGCAGCTCTAATGTTACTGAAAAAACAAGATGGGTTTTCACACCCCAAAACGAAACACAAACACCAGCAGAGCTGCTGCGATGTGACACAGAGGCAGAGCTGGAGCAGGCAGGGATTGCAGCACATCAGACTCGCTCCCAGTTAGTGAACACCTGGGTAACTTCAGCAGGTGAGACACCTGGAAGGGAGGGAGGAGCCCTTGCAACAACTCAGTGTCCTCAGCCTTCCCAAAAACATGTTGCTCAGAGAACACCAGCAAGGAGCTGACTGCACCTGAAGAGGAAAATAGGATGTTACACATAAATCTCACCTGACACCTACGTAAGGAAGACACACAACTTCCAGTAAGACCACCCACAATATTCTCACAGGTCATTTTTAAAACTGCGCAGTTTAAAGTCATACATGAAGCACCCACCACCCAGTAAAGCTGAAGGTCTAAATGGCCCTGCCAGCTTTGATCCCAATGGCAAAACCAGAAAATTATAGAACAGATTTTATAGAAAATCCTGAGTTGGAAAGGACACATCAGGATCAGAGTTCAACTCCTGGGCCTGCACAGACACCCCAACAATTTCACCATGAGCCTGGGAGTGTTGTCCAAACCCTCCTGGAGCTCTGGCAGCCTTGGGGCTGTGCCCACTGCCCCGGGGAGCCTGGGCAGTGCCCACCACCCTCTTTCCTGAGATCCAGCCTAAAGCTCACCTGACACAGCTCCAGACTCTGCCTCCAGTCATATCACTGGGCACCAGAGAGGAGGAAGGTGCAGGCTGGGATGAGGTCTCCCCACAGCCTCCTCTTCCCCAGACAGAACAACCCAAGTACCCTCAGCCTCTCCTCAAACAGCTTCCCCCAGAACCTTCCCCACTTCCATGGCCCTCTGGTCACTCAACAATACCTTTATAACCTTACTTTGTGGCACACAGAACTGCACACATTACTCAAGGTAAAAATCTAAGCTACTTGTCTGCAATTTTTTTCAACTCTACTTCTAAATGGAGCATGGAAATATAGATGTAAAAGTCCTCTCAAACCCAGAACTGGGAGGGAAACATAAAACAGCAGTTCAAGCTCGGAGTTTTTCATTTCAATACCGGCCCTGACAGCTTGATTTGTGCAGCCACAGGAGACGTGCAGACACTCAAACACAGACTGAGCCATTCACGTATTAAATCTGCTCTTCCTGGGAAAGAGACCTGTTCCAAGGGACGCTCAGCAGGGCCTGTCACCCCCTCGGAAACCCTGACAGCGAGAGGAGGGCGAGACTTGTCAATAGATGTTGCTCTTCACTTTATTCTGCTGATACAATTAAGCCATTTGCAGAGCAGGAGCTCAGTGCTCCAAATACCCTCTAGGTAAATATTTCCCATTCCAAACATGCCGCTGTTTGTACCATCTGTTGGGCTCTGTCTGCTCTCAGTTGCTTGATGTTAGTTAACACAGACAAGCTATTTATTAAATTCCAGAAAGAGTAGCTTTGCTTCAACAAAAGCCTTTACTTTCAGGGTGGGTTTTTTTAATAGATCTTTAGAGCCAACAGCTGACAAAATGCTCAGAGCAAGCCCAGAGTGCAATATGGCCACACAACCTCCCCATCACTGCCTGGCAGATGTCCTTGGTCTCATCCAGGAACCAGCAGTGGTACCTGAGCACCCAGGCACCTCCTGCAAGAGGCTTCCACCACAGCCAGGCAAGTTCACACATGGTAGGGCAGGGCAGGGATTCACTGAGGAGCAGCTGCCGCCCTGAAACCACCTGGGCTGGAGGATATAGCCCAGAATTGGAATTAGCATCAGTGAAAGTGGAACGAGCAACCTCGAGTTTATCCAGGGATAAAAGCACCCACACCTGGTGTTGGCACAGAGGGAGGAAAACTGTGCTCTGCACTCCTGCCCATCACCTCACTGCAATACCCTGGAACAGCACAGACCTGGTTTTTCTCACACCAGCAATCCACAGGGTTCACCAAAGCATGGGCACAAATACACTGATAGCACCCACTGTGTGGCAGCAGGACCAGGGCAGGGACTGTCCCCCTGTGCTGGGCACTGTGAGGCCACACCTCAAACCCTGGGGTCAGTTTTGGGCCGCTCACAACAAAAGAGACATTGAGGGGCTGGAGCATGTCCAGAGAAGGGCAATGGAGCTGGAGAAGGGGCTGGAGCACAAGGAGCAGCTGAGGGAGCTGGGGCAGCTCAGCCTGGAGAAAAGGAGGCTCAGGGGGCACCTTCTTGCTCTCTACAACTCCCTGCCAGGAGGGGCAAGCCGAGGAGGAGTCAGGCTCTGCTCCAGGGAACAGGGACAGGACAAGGGGAAATGGCCTCAAGCTGCACCAGCGGAGGTTTAGTTTGAATATTAGGAAAAGTTTCCCCACTGAAAGCATGGCCAGCCATTGGAACAGGGCAGTGGTGGAGTCACCATCCCTGGAGGGATTTAAAGACATGGAGATGTGTGTAGATGTGGCATTTGGGGACATGGTTTATTGGTGGGCTTGGCAGGGTTGGGTTAATGGTTAAACTCGATCTTAAAGGACTTTTCCAACCTAAATGATTCAGTGATCGCTCAGCACTGGAAAGTCTTGGGAAACCAAAACATTTCTTGCAGTATTTGTGAGGGGATGTTATTTGGGATAAAAACTGCCATGTGTGAGGGCCAGGGGGAAATGTCCTTGGCTCCACCACACTGCAGAAACTGCAAGTTTTCCCTTAAAATCACCAGCTTCGAACACACATACACACCTATTATCTGCAAAACCAGAAGATAACATTATCTTTACCCTACTTTCTTCTCTAAAGTGCCCGTAAAGGATCAAAGGTTTCCCTCTTCCAGCAGGAGGGGGCTGGGGCAGGACTCTCAGCATTACTCAGCAAGTCTGCACCTTCCCATCACGATTTCCAAGGACTCCCCGAGGCTTCCCCAGCTCCTTCCTTCACCCACTCATGTACAGACGTGTCCTGCCCACACCACCTTGAACTATTTGAGAGGCATTTGAAGACCTGAGCAGCAAGCTCAGCCTTTTGGGTCAAGCATTTCCCCCTTCCCTGCTTTCCGTGCAAGAAGAGACCAGATCTGACATTTGTTCTTCAACCACCACTCACTTTTGTGCCCAGGGAACTGGGAAGTGATACTTCTCAAAATAGGAAACTGAAAAAAAGATTACAGAACCTTCTCAAAATAATACTACAACAAAGAGCCAAATCCAGCATATTTATGGCCAAAGCTGAGTTTATGTTACCAGTCTGAGCAGCCCTTCCACACGTGTGGTTTTCAGGCATCAAGGGGTCTCCTGCAACAAGAACCCTGCCCAGGAGCACGAGCCAGGTACACATTCCAGCCAGGACTCTGGGGTCAGCCAGGCAGGAGGAACATCAAACACACACAACCACACCTGAAATCTGCTTGTGCCCAGCACCTGGATGTGAGGGAGGAATCCGGCTACGACTGTTTTGTTATCCCAATTAGCAATCTGGGAAATTAACAGACCCACGTTGCTGTGACACTCCATGGCAGGTTGGGTTTATAACACATAAAACCCATTTACCCAAGTTTAAAGCCAATGTGCACCTCACCAAAGGCCTCTGCACAGCTGGTGTTGTCTGTTGTATAAACACATCCAGTTTAATCCTCACCTCGGATCCACAGAAAGCCTCAGAGAGAGCAGGTACCATTCCTGAAGCCAAGGCAGGGATGATAGGACAGCTCTGATGCTGAGCCCAGCTGGGCTGGCTCAGGACTTTGCCATGGCTCTTTCAGCTCACAGAATCATAGAATGGATTGGGTTGGAAAAGATCTCTGAGATCATCAAGTCCAACCCTTGGGCCAACTCCAGTCCCTTTACCAGATCATGGCACTCAGTGCCACGGCCAAGCTCAGCTGAAAAACCTCCAGGGATGGGGAATCCACCCCCTCCTCTCTGGGCAGCCCATTCCAATGCCTGAGCACTCTCTCTGCAAAGAATTTGTTTCTGATCTCCAACTTCAATTTCCCCTGGCAGAGCTTGAGCCCCCCGTGCCCCCTTGTCCTATTGCTGAGTGCCTGGGAGAAGAGACCAACCCCCACCTGGCCACAACTTCCCTGATGTGGCACTTCCAGACAGTGCTGAGGTCACCTCTGAGCCTCCTCTTCTCCAGCACAAACACCCCCAGCTCCCTCAGCCTCTCCCCACACCACTTGTGCTCCACTCCCTTCTCCAGCCTCGTAGCTCTTCTCTGGCCCCGCTCCAGCCCCTCAAGATCTTTCCTGAATTGAGGGGCCCAGAACTCAGCTCACACAGCACCCTTTCCTAAGACACAGCAGTTGGCATGACCAGCACAGCTGTGTGCATGTCCCCCAGGTGGGGTCACAGAGCTGCCCCCCACCCACCTCACCCCCTGCTCCATTTGCAGACATAACCACACACAGCATCATTCCCCAAGTCAGCTCTGCCAGAGCAAGGCCAGGTGAAGGGTCTCAGCTGGGAGGGTATCAGAGCACCTCAGTCTAACATGGCTTAATCCTTTTCTGACGCAGGAGGAAGTCGCATTAGCGTAAGTATATTCCTTCTGAGACTTCTGCACCTCCCCTTGCTGTGCTCTATGACTTTAACCCAGTTAAAACAAGCTCTACAGCACCCACAGCAATTAGGCAGTTGACCACCCTCTGGTGACAAATGAGGCAGAATCCCAAATTCCAGGTTAAAAAAAAAAAACCTGAAGATCATTTCTTGAGAAATTTGAGGCTGCTACATCTGTTTCATCTCTTTATATACAATTCCAGGCATGGAAGGAAATTCTTCCCTGGGAGGGTGGGCAGGCCCTGGCGCAGATTGCCCAGAGAAGCTGTGGCTGCCCCATCCCTGGGAGTGTCCAAGGCCAGGTTGGACAGGGCTTGGAGCAACCTGGGATAGTGGAAAGTCTCCCTGCCCATGGCAGGGGGTGGAATGAGATGGTCTTTAAGGTGCCTTCCAACCCAAACCATTCTCTGATTCTGTGATTGAGGAAAGCAGGTATGAGCAGTAGCTCCTCAGTGCTCAAATTCCTCTCATACTTTCACAGCAATGTGCAAAGAGAAAACAGCTGCAAAAAAACCTTTTCCCTTTCCCAGTGTAGACAGTAAATGTAAAAACATAAATACACACTCCTGTATCATGCATTCATGTTTATCTTTCAAAAAATAAATGTAAAGTAAGAGGAGACAGAAACAAAAGGCCTTTGGTCCAGCTTTGTTTTTTTGCCTTAGCAGATTCTGTGAGAGCATGAATGGCATCTGAGTACTGGGAGGCTAAAAATGTTCATTAAAAAAAACCACCCAGGTTTTTACACGCAAGAGCAGCGAACAGCAAAGGAAAAGCCTCGAGTGTATTACCTGCCTGTGCACCCCAGGAGAGGTAAAATCACCTCCCTGTGCCCCTCCCACAGCCCCACCAACAGTGGTTTTTCTCAGGCAGGAGCAGCAGCACTGCCCATCCTCACTCCCTGGGCAGGCACAGGCTGTGCCAGGCTCTGGATCCAGAGCAAAGCAGATATCCTCAGTGCCAGAACAACAGGAAAACCATGACAGATTGCTAAAGAGGAGGGCATGTTGTTTCTGGGCTGTGTTTCTGAAGTTTGAACACCACTAAGAAGAAATCAGTCCTAATTTATGGCTTGATTCTCCAGATTGCTACTCAACTTTGCCCTTAGTCACACTGGTCAGACAACATTTCAGCCTGTTCACTTGGATTTCTCCAGACACACAGGAAAGTTTTAAACCTACCACTTTTTCCTGTGGGTCTCCAGACCACCTGGTGCTAAAGCTTTTCTCCAAATTTCTCACCAAAGCAGCAGCAACCAAGAGGCAAAATATACCCAGCCTTGAAGGCTGAGCAAGTCACTTGGAGAGACTTAAGCAGGTAGAGGTGAATTTATTAACCTTTGTACCCCCACACCTGAGGGTGCAGAGGCTGCCAAAACTACCCCACAACTGAGTCACAAACAGCCCAACAGTGTCAGTTTTCACCAAGTTTCCACCCCCAAGGTCTCACAGGAACTCAGGGGAAGGGGAACATGTGCATGGAGGTGATGACATAGGAGGAAGACAAGAAACCTCAAAATAAATCAATTTGGAAAATTTCCTGCAGCAAAATCCCCAAAGTCTTCCTGCAAGAATGTATTAAATTCATGGTAAGAACATTAACCCTCTTCATATTAGAATTTCTTTCCACTATAAAAATAAATCAGGCAAAGACATTCTTAGTATGAACACCATAAAAATTACTTTACCCTGACTTATTTTTAAATGTGTATTTAAGGGATGAGAATGGAATTCTTCTGCCAACAAAGACAGGTATTAACCCAAGAGAATCTATTTAGCCTCAAACTTCTTAACCAGACAAGGTTTTACTGAAATATGTGCCCGCTGTCCCTTACTCTGTTGCAAAAGGAACAAAGGAAGAGGAAATGACTAATCAAGGCAGGAGCACATTAATATATTTTGGTATGTGGAAAGGGAAAATTGTAGCTGGTATTTTTAACATTCCCACCAGGAGAAGGAACTGCCACATGCACAGCAGTCGCCACGGAGGCTCAACAGCTCCTGGTAGGGGAAAATAAAAAAGGAAAAAAAAGTGGAATTGTGTCCCAGAGTTCTGTATTTTCCATTTCCTAGTGCTGGAAGGACAGCCTGGAAAGGAGGCACAGCTGGGGCCAGCAGTGATATCTGAGTGATAACAGGTGCACTTTGACTGAACTGTAGGGAAAACCCAGCCTGGAGAGGCGTTCCCAAGGGAAAAGGTGAGTTTCTTGGAGCACTGCCACCAGCAGACAATCCTGTAAGTCCCATCCCAGCTCTGCTGAGTGCCCTCATCCACAGGCTGATAAGAGACAGAGGAAGAGAAGTGTCTGTGTCACAGGTGGCACCCAGCAAGTCAGAGCTCACCCTTTTGCCACAGAGTGCAACCCCATCCATCTCACACCATCCCAAATTTAATTTCCCCAAACTCCTCAAAGCTCTCCATTCCCTGCATGTGCAAAGGGGCCAATCTGCCAAGAAATCACTGCCCCTTCATGTCTTTCCTCACAGTTACTTTGCACTGCAGCCACACAAGCCAAGCCACTGGTGTCCCAGAACAACTGGATTTAACAGCTTGTTTTTAATTCATAGAATCATAGAATGGATTGGGTTGGAAAAGACCTCCGAGATCATCAAGTCCAACCCTTGGGCCAACTCCACTCCCTTTACCAGATCATGGCACTCAGTGCCACAGCCAAGCTCACCTTAAAAACCTCCAGGCATGGGGAATCCACCCCCTCTCTGGGCAGCCCATTCCAATCCCTCAGCACTCTCTCTGCAAAGAAGTTTTTTCTGCTCTCCAACTTCAATTTCCCCTGGCAGAGCTTGAGCCCCCCGTGCCCCCTTGTCCTATTGCTGAGTGCCTGGGAGAAGAGACCAACCCCCACCTGGCCAGAACCTCCCTTCAGGTAGTTCTAGACAGTGCTGAGGTCACCTCTGAGCCTGGGAAGCCCATTGGGGCAGCCACGGGAACAGCCTTGCTCAGAGCATCAGGGCAGAAGCCTCAAGGACTGCTGTGATAAACCCAAAATTAGAGTTTCCAAACCCCTTGCTAAAAGGGATCAAACCCAATCAACCTGGCAAGAGCCCACCAGTCATTTGCGCAGTGGGATGGCACAGCACAGAAATGCTGCTCGCTCAGGAAGAGGAGCTGGATCACTGCCTGTCTGTCCAGCTCCAATTGTTCCCACACTTCATAATTAAGGGCTACAATTCACCCTTTTTCTACTGCCAAACCCCCAAAGACACGTAACAAAACCAACTGCAATCGCTCAGATACCTCCCAAGCTCCAACTCTGTCAGACGTGGAGATACAGAGAAACTAATACTGAACGTTCTTGCAGAGAGGTTTGTGCTCAGCCACCCCACAGCACAGCCAGAAGCCCAAAGCTTAAGCAGGTCTTCACCCTGATATCACAAAATGACAACCCTGGTCATTGCACCAACAAGATTTTCCCATTATTTCTGTTCAGTGTGCTGTTCAACACAGTTATACAAAGAGATTGGACAACTGACAAAAAAAAAAGCTTCATTAACCTCTCAGTGACTCAACAATCCTATTGTTAACCAGCAAGGGACAAAAGAGAAGCCGACAACAGACGGATGCTCTCATCTATCTGAATTCCTGGAGGAAAATGAGATTGACCTGCACTGGGAACAGGCTGCAAGTTAAAGGAGAGTTGTTAACTCAGAGAGGGAAATCAAAAATCCTGTGACTAAATCATATCAGATCGAGATGCTTTCATGTGGTTTCTTCTCACTACCTGGAGTTTTAAGCTATTATTTACTGCACACGTTATGTCTAAGCAGTTGAGTGATTTCAGTTGTCTCCAAAGAGAAAAGGTGCAATTGCTGCACCACAATTACTGTAGATGTGGCACAGATGTAGCTAAATGAGAACATCAGAAAGCAGCAAGTGAAACAAAATTGCTGTACCCCATCATCAGGCTGAGTTTTGGTAATTCTTCAGCTGGAAAGGGAGAGAAATAAGCAGGGGAGATTTTTCTCCCTTCTCACCCCATACAGTGTGATAAAAGAATGGGAAGAAAAAGCATCCATTAGTTAAACAACCAATGTTTACAGAGTGATAATAAATTTTCAAATATACCAAGAGTTTAAAACTGAGGGGTATGCAGTCAGTTCTCAACCCCAAGAATTTACAAGGGCAGCTTCAGCTTAGCCTGGATGGCAAGAGGAATGCACTCAACATACAGAAGTCAGAGTTCCTCTAAGCTGACAGAGGCATCATAAATAGATTTAACACCCACACCACAGAATTATAGAATGGATTGGGTTGGAAAAGACCTCCCAGATCATCAAGTCCAACCCTTGGGCCAACTCCAGTCCCGTCACCAGATCATGGCACTCAGTGCCATGGCCAAGCTCATCTGAAAAACCTCCAGGGATGGGGAATCCACCCCCTCTCTGGGCAGCCCATTCCAATGCCTGAGCACTCTCTCTGCAAAGAAGTTTTTCCTGCTCTCCAACTTCAATTTGCCCTGGCAGAGCTTGAGCCCCCCGTGCCCCCTTGTCCTGTTGCTGAGTGCCTGGGAGTCACGCACTGCACAAGTACCAACCTGGCATTCAGGGAGTCCTACGAGCCTCCCAGGGTGGGATTTTCTCCTCCTCAGCCTACAGAGCTGGGCAAGCACTGCATGAGCATGCCAATTTTCACTTTTAATACTCTGTACCATAGTTGTGGGTCAGAAAGACACAAAACATGGGAAAACCCCAACAGCCAGGCTGGAGCAGACATCCCTTGCTGCCCTGCTTTCCTTGCCCTGTGCAGGCACAGCTCCCAGCTACCCCCAGAGCTCAGGGGCCGGGCCCAGGATCGGCTTCCTGCGCTCCCACCTTGCAGGGTGGGGCTGCCCCAGAGGACAATGCTGGCCTGGGAACAAATGGGCACACACGGGCCACGACTGCCTTTGGGCTGCAAGTGGAAAAACACTCTCACTCCTCAATCCAGAGCAGTGCTCGGTGCTGTAATGGTGAATCTGCAGCCTCCACACACATCACTGTGTTTTATTTCACCTGGCCATGCTCAGCACTGCAATGAACCAGAGCCCAGACCTGCAGGGAACACGTTCTCACTGGTACAAGAGGAATCCACCACTCTTTTCCTAGTAACAATCAATATGTTTTAATCCATAGTCACATTAGGAATGACACCTCCAAAGAGGGCTGGATTTTATTTCAACTGTGCATTAAATTTAAAATCATTTGCCAGATTAAAGCATTGTTCATGCTCTGCTTATCAGAGAATCATAGAATGGATTGGGTTGGAAAAGACCTCCAAGATCATCAAGTCCAACCCTTGGTCCAACTCCAGTCCCGTCACCAGATCATGGCACTCAGTGCCACGGCCAAGCTCACCTGAAAAACCTCCAGGGATGGGGAATCCACCCCCTCTCTGGGCAGCCCATTCCAATCCCTGAGCACTCTCTCTGCAAAGAAGTTTTTTCTCATCTCCAACTTCAATTTCCCCTGGCAGAGCTTGAGCCCCCCGTGCCCCCTTGTCCTATTGCTGAGTGCCTGGGAGAAGAGACCAACCCCCACCTGGCCACAACTTCCCTTCAGGCACTTCCAGACAGTGCTGAGGTCACCTCTCAGCCTCCTCTTCTCCAGCACAAACACCCCCAGCTCCCTCAGCCTCTCCCCACAGCACTTGTGCTCCACTCCCTTCTCCAGCCTCCTTGCTCTTCTCTGGCCCCGCTCCAGCCCCTCAATCTCTTGCCTCAACTCAGGGGCCCAGAACTATAAACCCTTTGAACACAGGGCACGTTCAGGATTGAATTTGGGCTGCAGGAATTTCTGCTGCTGATGGGCTTCCTACAACACTGATATTTTGACTTTCTGCTCCAGCACAAATTTGTACCAGCAGAATGCTGATAATTTCCCCATCACCAAGACTTCCACAGCAGATATGAGATAGTTTTGACTGCTCCATAGCAAAGCTGTCCTTCAACATTTATCTTAAAGCATGTTATCAAACAGGCACAAAGACAGCAATTCTATACCCAAGCCAGATCCCTCATGCTGGAGAACATGGTGCTGTTAATACTCTTAGAAATAAAGTTTCAAAACTGTTTAGGAACAAAAGAGGCTTTAGGAGCAATCCCTACAGCACTGGCACTGTACAAGTTACCCCAGTGTATTTCAAAGTGTAAACTGCATCATGAGTTGGAACTTTGAGCTCAATTTAAAAGCACAACATGCAGCTTAAGAAATGCTGCTGAACTGTGGTTGTTTCCCTGCTGAGACAGGTGAAGTGTTAAGGTCTCTCCCCACTCTGCTTTGAGACACTGCACGTAGCCTATTTTTGGAGGGCAGCACTAAGAGTTCACCTTATCACTCATCCAACCCCCACCCTGCACCACAACAGGGACCTCACTGAGACTCCATCCCTTCATCTTCCACACCAAGGATTTGTGCTCCTGAACAGCAGCACCACACATTGCTCTCCATAAGGTTTCTTTTCACCTTGTTAACCTCTCTGTGCTGCACTGAACAGTCTGATGATGGCACTCACAGCTGAAGAAATGATACACAGTTGGAGTCATCTCATGGTGTCATCACTCAGAGCCCTCAGGATTTGGGCAGGCAGCTTAAGAAGGTCACACATACTCAGGAACCAGCACAGGATTTTGGCAGATCCCAAGGCAATGTTTGCATCTTGCCTTAAACATCCAGACCAGGAGAGCAGGCTCCCCTCCAGCACCAGGGAAAAGGCTCCAACTCCTTCACAGACTTGCTTAACACTTGAATTACACCTGGGCCATGTGGTCAAGGATTTTTCCTTTCCCACCTTCCTCATGTGGCTGTTGATTTTGCAGGTGAGTGATACTGAAAGTTGCTGATCTTTCTCTGAGCAGCAGCAGCCCAGTAGACACTGCAACACTCCCTACTGGTCCCAGTTCCAGAATCCATGCTGCAAGCCCAGACACTGCATAACTTTGGGAGTTGGATGCCATCACACAAGAACCCCCCAAAAGATGAGTTCAAAGAGCATCTCTAAAGGTTTCCTGGTTCTTTCCACTTGTGACTGTAAGCACCAAGCTTGTAGGAGCTTCCTAAAGGGACTGAAAACAGTGAGATGCTTATTTGAAGAGTTTTGAGTTGAAGTCCATAACCCAACATTCCAGAATTCTCCCCCAAAACAGCCTCCTAACACACGTACACACCCGCCCCAACACACTCAGCTTTACAGATCAGCACGGAACTATCTGAACTCGAGAACATGCCAGGTTGTTAAAAAGGCCTAAAAATGTTCAGCAACACAAACCCAAGCTCCTGAAGGTCGTTTCTCTCACGCTTCTCTGAGTTCTCATTCCCTTTGCTTTGCTGTCCCACAACCTGCTCCTCCTTTGGCATGCAAGGATTGAAACACTTTGCTGCAACCACACAGATCTAAACTTATTTGCCTCCAACTTAAGTTACAACTCAAACTATTATTCCAGGAGCCTGTAATGGGGAGCACAGATTAAGAAATCTGCTTAGAAGTAGGTACACCAGACCTGAAGCCAAGAAATTGTTCATTTGGCACATGAACAGCAAGGAAAAAAGGTAGAAACTTGGAGATGGAGGGTGGGGGTCTGAAAAGGGAGGCTTGTCATGGAAACATCTGACCAAGAATTTTCACAAGCCTTTAAAACTTCTGAAACCCAACTCCTTTGCTGGCACTTCTCACATGCCTCAGACTGCAGACCATGTTATGCAACTTGTAATTGTGCCTCCACAACCCTCCCTCCCTCCCACCCACGGCGCTCCACACCTCACCAGATCCGTGTGCTGAAGCACACCAGGGAGGAGGAGGAGGAGTGTACCTGCTCCTCCCACACCTGCTCTGCTGCACTGCCACCTGTGCAGAGAAGGCCTGGCTTTGCTGTGCATCTTGAGCCAGGCTGCAACTCCTTAAAAGCTGCTTAAAAAAATCCCTGGTTTTACATACACACACACTAAGCTGTAAAAAGGTTCACTAAATTTAGCACGCAACCCAATCCTGGTGGCACTGTGGTAGCTGGAGATATGGAAGTGACCTTAGGTGAAGGTAACAAGGGAGAACTGCCAGTATTCCCATTGAGCTGCCATGGGAAAGCCCAGGGAAAGCAATAAAATCCTTAATCACAGAATCACAGAATGGATTGGGTTGGAAAAGACCTCCGAGATCATCAAGTCCAACCCTTGGGCCAACTCCAGTCCCGTCACCAGATCATGGCACTCAGTGCCACGGCCAAACTCACCTTAAAACCTCCAGGGATGGGGAATCCTCCCCCTCTCTGGGCAGCCCATTCCCATGCCTCAGCACTCTCTCTGCAAAGAAGTTTTTTCTGCTCTCCAACTTCAATTTCCCCTGGCAGAGCTTGAGCCCCCCGTGCCCCCTTGTCCTATTGCTGAGTGCCTGGGAGAAGAGACCAACCCCCACCTGGTTAGAACTTCCCTTCAGGAATACAACTTCCATAAATCCTCCCCGAAGTTTGGTGATTTCCAAGGCTTTGAGATGCCTCCTCTGCCTCTCTGCTGGACAATGCTGCTCACCGTCCATTCTGGGACACACTTGGGAGGAACCTTCTTAGCACACAGTGGGGCAAACAGTCCTCCCTGAACTTGGAAAAGTGAAGCTTGATGGACCTCCACCACAACTGTTTTAAATACAAAACTAGACAGCATGAAGAGAAAAAGCAGCACAGTCCTTTATCAGTCTGTCACAGCTGGGGCCACACATGCTGCCAACAGGTATTTAACCAAGCAAAGGTCAGCAGGTGTGACATGGGATGAAACATTTACCCACAAATTCCATTTCCTAGCACCGCACCCCCTGAGAACCACAGACACTGCCTGGTCCAAGAGAAGGATGCACCAAATCTCCCCAGTTAAAGGAGGCAGAAGAGTTCCCACCCAGCCACAGGGGAAAGGGCCCTTCCTGGCACAGCACCCTAAATTCTGATCACTTCCCAGATCTGAAACGATCCTGTGAAAGATCTGCTGAGTATGAGCTGCTGTAGCCATGGTGATGCTCTCAGGTACACCTGTAGCTGAAGCAGAGAAGGGCAGAAGAGATGCTGCAACTGGAATCATGTTCCTGCTTTAGGTCCATGCACAGCATGGCATTAAGGAAAAGGCAATGCCTACATGAGAGCCAAGCTGGGATGTCCCCAGTCAACATAAGCAAGGACTGAGTGGACAAAGCAGCACAAAACATCCCAACATCCTTTCAAACCAGTCTGGGGGCAGGAAGCAGTGTCACTTTCTGGGGCCAGGCTTGGTCTCCCACCCACACTGCAGCAGAGACCCTGAAAGGAAGACACACATGGGAACAGTCTTGGGTGCCTCAGGAATGCAGTTTCGTATCACAGAACGGCTTGGGTTGGAAGGCACCTTAAAGACCATCTCATTCCAGCCCCTGCCATGGGCAGGGACACCTCCCACCAGCCCAGGGTGCTCCAAGCCCTGTCCAACCTGACCTTGGACACTCCCAGGGATGGGGCAGCCACAGCTTCTCTGCCCAACCTGTGCCAGGGCCTGCCCACCCTCACAGGGAAGGATTTCCTTCTAATATCTAATCTCAATCGCTCCTCTTATAGTTTAAATCCATTCTCCCTCATCCTGTAACTATCTGCCCACGCAGCTCACCCACCAGGTGACTGCCAGGGGCACAGGTCACAGAGGGACCAAGAGAAGGGCACCAGCAGCAAGTCTGCTGGTGACCTCTTGGCATCTTCACCTGCTGGTGCTTGGCTTTCCCTTCCGTAAATTGGAAAGGTAAGTTCCGTGCAAGAGCCTGGCAGTGTCACAGGGCAGGTGTGTGGTGGACAAAGATCCCTGTGAGCCAAATGCAAATCATCAGCTTTAAACACTCCTGCTGCCCGGCATTCCCCACCCAGGGCGTGGGAACCCTTCACTTCCTCCAATAAACTGGAGTTTTTCCGTGTAGTAGCCAAGACTTTTCAACTTAAACTCCACAGCAAGTAGACTGAGGGGGGGATAAAAGTAGCCACGGTCAGTGGCTGGATCACCAGTAATGATAAAATCAGGTGCTGACTGATATTACAGGCTCCCTTATCAGTCAGTCACGATCCAGCCCAATCCCGGCGAGCTCCCTGAAGAGCTGCACCTTGTGCAATAGCTTAGTCATCATCTTCCTTGACAGCCACGCACTTGCAAACACATTATGAGTCCACTCACATTTTCCCATGAAAATTTTCCCCTCCACCCTCCTACAGGCAGGACAGGAGCAGAGCGGTGCCTGCCTAGAGCAGGGAGCTTGTCCCTCGCAGGGGAGGGAGTGAGTGCTTTTATCTCCCAGACTCAACAACTTCCTTCCTGTGGTAGCAGGCAGACAAAAGACACCTTTTCACACCACAGACAGGAATGAGATGTACTAAAATTTGTCACAACCCTGAAATAAAACACCCTGCTTACCGTTTTCAGTCCATACGGGAGAGTGTAAAGCAGAATTAAGGCTGCGTTTCTTCAACAAGAAACTCTTGCAAGGTGGGATTTGGAAGCAAAAGTACAAGGAGCCCAAAGTAACTCAGTTTGAGTTTATATTGCTCTGACAGCTAAACAAAAGTTGACAACACTGGACTGAGGTATTTCCCCTCGGCAGGATGAGAGCTGGATTGGGTTTGGAAGGACCATGAATCACGGGCATAAATACACCAGGCTTTAAGAGCCTTCAGCCCCCACGGAATTCTGAACTCCAGCTTTATTTTCCTTGGGTCATTCACACATGGCTCAGCGAGCTGGACACCAGACAGGCAGGCTGGGAAAGTCAGCTCTTCAACTGAGAGGTGCAAGCCCCAAAGGAGAACTTGTGTTTTGCCAGATAACATCAACACACCTCTTCCCAGAGAGACAAAGAGCCCTCCCTGATGCTCCATTAGTCATCCAACTACAACTTGAAGGAAAGCAGGAGTTTTGCTCTGTTTCCTCAACTTTACAGCATGAAAGAGCTTAGGGATGTTCCTGCAGCAGGGGAGCTGTTGGCGATGCAGAGGCTGCTCTCCAGCAGAGCAGTGATTTGCAGGATTGCCTGGCTGCGGGCAGAGCCAGACAGGGAAGCCAGGAGGGATGGTGTCCAATGGGAAAGAGGGAGAAAAACCTGCAAGAAGTGCTGCTTTCTGTGCTATGCTACCACTGAAAACCCTGCACACCTGACAGCGACCGCAGCGAGAGCTGTTAATAGCTAATGGAGGGCAACGCTATTTATAATAGGGATTAATGGTGCAGGAAAATCAGTAGCTTGTCCACATGACTAATTTACAGACACTTTCTCCAAGTCAGAATGCAGCTGAAGTGATGTATAAGCAAAGATGAGCTCTCATTTGAAAAAGAAAATTCCTCTTTTCTTGGGAAGGAAAGGCAAAGGAATTAATTCTTCTCTTCGGTAGCAGCAAGTTAGAGTTGTGAATTTTGGTAAGCAGGGTGGCCACAAAACACTAACAAAAACAAAGAACAAAAAAAAACCCAAACAAAAATATAAATAAATAAATAAATAAATGAAACAAAAAAACCCAAGTAACTATTTTACTTTTGATTACCCCACAAACCTCACAGCTCCTGCCCCTCTCCTCTCCCTCCCACCCCACACACACTGCACAGCAAAACTCAAGGTTTGAAGCACCTAAAGTACTTTTCAGGCTATAGTTGCAAGGGGACAATGTTCTTTATCTGTCTTTGACTCGCAGATTTCCAGAGTCTTCCCTTGCTTATGTGCAACAGAGTTTCTCTTTTTCCCTGTTTTCTACAGTATCTAAGAGTCTTTCAAAAAAAAAAAAAGCAACACCTTTAGTTAAATTGGAAGCATTAAAAAGGATCATGAGATTTGCATTCTTTAGAACCTCAGATTATTACAGTTTCCACTGCTGTGGCTTCCCCTTCCAGCTTCAATTAAAGAACCCTCATATTTAGGTGGACTTGGGCATTTCTTGTACAAAGACCCTGGAGCATCCAGGCCAACGAGATGCCAAGGCAGCAGAATTTATGCACTCCCAGGAGGTCTCTTTTTAATTTTGCTGTCTGGAGAGATGCTGCACCAAGACTGCCCTCTGCCCAGACCTATATTTAGGGACTGAGCTGACCCAACAGTGCCCCTGTAAGCTCATTAATCAAGATTCACTTATTCATTTTAATACAATCTAATTAGGCTGCAGCAGTCCCCCACACAGGTATGGCAGTGACAGGGGAGGGCAAGTTCAAAAAAAAGGGAATGTGGCCCAGGTGCTCCTTAGTTCTGGCATAGAGGGGGGAAAGAACCCTGCAGAGGAATAATGACAGGAATTGCAGATGGCTGTGGACTGTCTTCCTGCTCTGGGCAGCACCTGGATCCACTCTGCTGCTTCCCTACAGCAACTAAAAAACAATTCCTCAACTGGGAGAAGCAGCAGCAGAGTTCAGATCAATGCAGAGTTCACATCGATGCAAGGGCTGCTGCTCCTGCTCTGGAGTCACTGGAGATGGGGACAAAACAAAAGCAGGAATCTGAGTCTCTCAAACAGTGCCCACACCAGCAGGCACAGATGTGTTCCCAAAGTACAGACCACAGGCATCAGCCTGGAAAAAGTGCCAACAAGTCCACACTGTAAGAAAATACTTTAAAGGCTCCACTCTGGCAAGAAATAGGAAGTTCTCAAAGCTCCCAAGTGCTCCCTCTCCTGCAACCAGCTGCAGTTCAGGCATGCGAACAGGAAGGAGCTTTTACATTTCTAAAAACATAAATAAATACTATTTTTTAAAAAAAAAAGTCTTCATGTGTTTAATTTGCTTGGACATCTTGTATAACGATGAGAGGAGAAACAGATTCCTGGGAGTCATGGGCTGGTAACTCTCCAATCTATCATCTCCATAGTTTATGCACAGTCATTAACAAGAAGTGATTTGTCTGGGACAGACTTAGTCCAGCAATTCCCTGTCTCGTTAGCCTGAAACAATCACCCAAGGAATGTCAAAAAGTTGGTGAGCTTGCTGCAGTGAGCGGCCCCCTCCAAAATACTCGTATTTTTACAAATAATCCAATCCTGCTGCTTTGCCAACACAGAGCAGGAAGCTTAAGAGCCAAACAGAGATGCATAAAATTCCCTTTAGACTACAAAGGGTTTTGATGGGTAAAGGCAAAAGGTTGTCACTGACAAGGAAATCCTGAGAATATGGATGAGAACAACACGAGGAGACTTAAAGACTTTGACTTGTTTAACCTGTCAAAACAAGGGGTCAACAGGGGATCTGATTTCTCACTCTAATTACACCAGGGAGGGAAAACAACCATTTAAACCAAATGGAAACACTAGAACCAAAAACAAATTGCACAAACAGACCATAAACACCGTGAAGATGGCAATTCAGCGACCGCTGTGAGACTCAGGGGAGGCTCTCCTACAATTCTCCCAGGGAGATGGGGGCAAAGAATAAACTGATAGGAGCTTCACCCCAGAAGTGGTTGTGTTTTGAAAGGCACCCACAGCACGGATGGGTGCTATAAATGGGGAAACTAAACTTGATTTGGGCTCTCCTGCTCTCTGGTGCTGCCACAACTTTCAGAGCAGAGGGCAGGAATGCAGAATTCCCTCCTCCCGCCAGTGCCTCCTGCTTCCTGCCCATCCCTCTGGGACAGTACAGAGGGTATTCACACTATTTACTCCGGCACGTAACTGGGGGATGACCAGGGAACTAAACTTGGGAGCTGAAGCCTCGCAGAGTCAATGGCAAGAGGTGGGAGTCTTGGCAGCAGCAGGGGAAGGGATTAGGAGCAACCAAGTTTGCTGCTTAAAATAAAACACATGTCCTCTCCCCCATGTCCTCATGCTTAAGGGTCTTGGGTATAGATTAAAGAGGGCTCTGGCCATCGCCTCTGAAAGTTACAGGGAATTCCAGTTTCTGAGGAGTTTTGCTAGCCCTGGGTTCACAGTGCCAACATCGAGCAGTGATTTGACATTTTTGAGCCAGAACCACCTAATCTCTAACAGTAAGAGCAGATGATACAAACATAAGCTGTTACAGCTAACCAAGTAACACCAGAGTTTTACTCAGGCTCGACCAAGTCCCTCCCTTTCCATCAAGGGGGTCAAAACCAAAGCAGTCATCAGGTCTGTAACAGGGGGTTTGTGACAGCAGGGGATAAAGAATCAAATTAAAACCTAATTGTGTTCTTCATACCCTACTGCTGAGCTAAGAAATCATGCTCTTGAGACCAGCTAAAAAAGGGGAGGGAGTAGGGAAAAAAACCTAACAGAAAAGGTATTTGGTAATAACTATACCAGAGAATCAGTGTTTCTGCCCAAACCTCAACCTTTCACTGCCACAGTTACACACAAAAGTTATTTTAATCACAGTATGCAGAAAGCAGCATCAGCATATGAGGCAAGAGAAAAAATATGTGGCAAAGCGAGTTGCATGGCCTGTTGGAAGGCAGAAATTCCAGCGGTTATAGGGAAGAGGTCCACGAGGAACACTTCCAGACCAAGCCAAACTGCAGGATGACAGAACAGCAAGGAAGGTACCTGAAAGGAGGTGGAACATGGAAACTGAATCCTTTTTTAACGTGTGCATCAATCAGTTTGGACTTCCCAGCAAGGGATTTTTGCCTTGTCATAGGCAAAGAGATGTCAAAACTTTTCAGTTATGTCTACTAAATATGATTTGGTTGTTGGACACAGGCAGCAATGGAATGAGTAAATAAAGGTGGAAAAAAGGATCATTTTAAACAAAGAGCCCCAGCAGGATACCAGCTCTGCTTATCTTCCACAAAGCAAGAAATTATCTTTGAGGTTTTCTAACAATGACCTCAAAATACACAGCAGAGCCTTTGGGCTGGGAGGAGGAGGAGAAAGGTTATAAAATGACAAGCCTAATGCACACGGGTGTATGTACAGCACTGGGGAGCAGCCCTTGGCACTGCCTAATGCAGAAAAGATGCTACATTACTCTGAATAACCACCCACTTTAAATACTTCATCAATTGGAATCAGTTGGGTCCAAAAGACGTAGCTTTGCCACCTCAACTTTTTTTCCCTTCTCAATATAACTCCCTGAAGGGAAGTTGTGGCCAGGTGGGGGTTGGTCTCTTCTCCCAGGCACTCAGCAATAGGACAAGGGGGCACGGGGGGCTCAAGCTCTGCCAGGGCAAATTGAAGTTGGAGATCTGAAAAACTTCTTTGCAGAGAGAGTGCTCAGGCATTGGAATGGGCTGCCCAGAGAGGGGGTGGATTCCCCATCCCTGCAGGTTTTTCAGCTGAGTTTGGCCGTGGCACTGAGTGCCATGATCTGGTAAAGGGACTAGAGTTGGCCCAAGGGTTGGACTTGATGATCTCGAAGGTCTTTTCCAACCCAATCCATTCTATCATTCTATGAATAACCCGCCCACTGGAGCAGAGGAGTGAGAGGTGAGCAAAGGCAATTAACAACTCGAGGGTTGACACAGCCGCACACAACCCACACTGGGGCCGGACCAGGGGGTACAGGCACCCTTAAGAAAATGAAATATCCCTGTCAACCCCACCCGTGACAGTGGGAAGCAGCATTTGGGAGCACTGACCCCCGCTCGGGGCGGGCCGGTCAGCGGCGATGGAGCGCAGCGCTCGCCAAACCCCGCACGGCCCCGCGGGCACCGCAGCGCCCTCCACACCTCCCGTGGGGCTCCCACGGCCGCGGGAAACACTCGGGAATCACATCCCGGTGGGGAATGTCCGCTCGGCGGGCGGGCAACACCGAGGGCACGCCGCGGGCACAGCGATGTCCCCTCTCCCTAGCGCTCAGCCGGGCTGCGGGGGATGCGCTGGGAGGCGCCGGAGCCCCCCGAGAACCCCCTGAGAACCCCTCGGGAACCCCCCGGCCCCAGGGCAGCGGCTGCTCCGCCGCTCAGGGGGCCGCACCCCGGGTCCCCCCTGGACCCTCCCGGCCGGGCCGCAGCCGCAGC
>VWZD01025248.1:144976-155831 GCA_013396695.1 Sakesphorus luctuosus | reverse complement strand
AGGGCAGGCGGGGCCGGGCCGGGCCGTGGCGGCGGGGACGGAGGGGAGCGGCCGGTGTGTCTGCGCGGCGCGGGCGGCAGGAAGGGGAGGAGGCGGCCCCGCACGTCCGCCGCGCCCGCGGCCGCCCCCCCGCGTTAAAGGCACCGGCACCGCCCCGGCCGGGCTGCCCCGCGGGGGCTCCGACACCCACCGGGCACCGACCCGACACCGCCCCGGCCGGGCTGCCCCTCGGGGGCTCCGACACCCACCGGGCACCAACCCGACACCGCCCCGGCCGGGCAGCCCCGCTGGGGCTCTGACACCCATCGGGCACCGACCCGGCCGGGCAGCCCCGCGGAGGCTCCGACACCCACCGGGCACCGACCCGACACCGCCCCGGCCGGGCTGCCCCTCGGGGGCTCCGACACCCACCGGGCACCGGCCCCGGCACTGCCCACCCGCTGCGGGAGCGGTGCGGGGGCGACACCGGCAGCGGGAGAGGCTGCCACGTGTGCGGGGACATCGCCCTGGCCCGGCCCGGATGAGGGGACATCGCCTTGGGCTGGCCCGTGTGAGAGGACATGGCCCGGGACTGGCCGTATGAGAGGACATCGCCCTGGGGCTGGCTGTGTGTGAGGGGACGTCGCCCTGACCTGGCCCGTGTGAGGGGACATCGCCCTGGCCCATGTCGAGGGGATATCACCCGGGGCCAGCCGTGTTAGGGGACATCGCCCTGGCCCTGCCCGTGTGAGGGGACATGACTCGGAGAGTGGCCCATGGAGGGCCCCACATGGGGATCCAGCTCCTGTTCCTGAGGGTCGCCCATGCCCGGACATCCCCCCTGTGGGGATCCCCGGGGTTTTCCTCATCCAGACCCCAGGCACGGATGGGGATCACCCACCCAGAGCTCACATACCGGGGGATCCCCACCCAGACTCCCACCCATGGACAGGGATCACCCACCCAGACATCCCACACACAGGGATCATCACCCATGGACAGGGATCACCCACTCAGAGCTCCTCCATGCATGGATCCCCAGAGATGTCCTCACTCAGACTCCACTCATGGACAGGAATCCCCCACACAGACATTTTATACACAGGGATACCCAGGAATCTCTTCACCCATGGACAGGGATCACCCACCCAGACCTCCTCCACATGGAGATCCCCAGGTATCTCCCTAGCCAGACCCCACCTGTGGACAGGGATCACCCACCTAGATCTCCCACATGCAGGAATCCTCCCATCCAGGTTTCCCACACCTATGGGTACATCCACACAAACCCCACCCAAGTGTGGGAATCACCTTCTGCATACAGGTATCCCTGGGGATCTCCCCACCTATGCATGGGACTATCCTTCCCAGACCTACTCCAGGCAGAGATCCCACTGCCCAGACCCACCATGCACCCATCCTGACACCCCACCCCACCCCCCTAATTAGCGCCCCTCAGTCCCATCCAGTTCCCACCGCATCCCTCTCCACCCCTTTCCCAGAGCTGGCAGGGTGGGCAGGCACGGGNCAGCCCCACCACACACACACACACACACACACACACCCCTCCCTAATTAGCTCCCCTCAGTCCCATCCAGTTCCCACCGCATCCCTCTCCACCCCTTTCCCAGAGCTGGCAGGGTGGGCAGGCATGGGGACCCCACAGGCCCGGGCCAAGCAGGCAGAGCACACCTCAGGTTCTCCCTCAGGACATGAAGGACACCAGGACACCTCCTTATAACCAGAAACAGGGATTGTCCCTCAGTTTCCCTTAAATGCCTTAAAACTGTCTAGATCTGCAGCGTGGAGCAGCCCTGCCTATGGCACAGACGTGCCAGGGGCTCATTCAGTGACATCCCACCAGCTTGTGGAGTCTGCGGGTGTGGGGTGGATTAGCTGGAGTTTTTCAGCTCTGCCTTCTTACAGCCCTCACATCTTCCCTCGGGCATGGATCCTTCCCAAAACACTCACAGGGCAGATTGCTTTCTCCTGCATGAGCCCCACAGCTGAGCTGGTACCACGGGAATGGAAACTGATGCTCTGTCACAGTTACTTGGGGACAACAAAACAGCAAAAGAAGCCACTGAGGGCACCCCTGCAATTCCATCACTGGGGCACTGACATTAACTCCCAGCCTTCCAGAGTCCCAAACATTGAGGGGAAAAACCAAACTCCTGGACACGAGAAAATTCCCCTTTTTTGGCAGCAGAAGTGGGGCAAGGCTGGCTGAGGCAGCAGTCCTGTGGGTCAGTGCTGCTGCTGGCCAGGACCAGCATCCCAAGCCTGGCTGCTGTATCCATCGTGGCTAATCCCAGCCAGGAAGCAGCCAGCAGAAGGGAGTTATCCCAGCACAGCAGGAAGGCTGGCATCACCCCAGGGCTTTGCACACACCCTCCTGTCACTTCTTCAGACCTCTGGCAATGAACAGTCTGGTTTGACTTCCAGGCCCGGTCTCTCGGAGCAAACCGTTTATTTGTCCCAACGCATCACTCTGTATCAAACAAGGATTTGCATGGAGCTGCGGGAAGAGCTCGCTGTTCTCCTCTTCTCCAGCCATGTGTGTCGCTCAGGCTGCTGCCGTTTTTCCAAACTATCTAAGCAAACAAAGGCAGAGGCCGAGGCGGATGCTGTGCCTTTGCATGGGAGGCGAGGCCCGGCTGGCGGGGTGGCCCCAGGGATGTGGAGGCAGCCGGACACTTGGAACGCGTGACAGCCCATCAGCTGGCGAGGCAGCATTTTGCTGCTTCATCCCGGAGCTAACCTGGCTCAGCACATCCTGACCGGACACTCCCCTCTTGCAGGAGCGCTGCTGAGAGCAGTACATGCTCCAGGCAAAAAGGCAGCATCCCCACTCTGTGATTCCCAGGGGCAAATTCCAGGCCAAGTCTTGCTTATATTGACCATTTTGGTCATGGTTGTAATAGGGCTCAGCAGAAGCAGATTTTGCTGATGTTTAATTGCTTTTGTCCACAGCGGTTTTCCAGATGGCATCAGAACCAAATCACTGCTTCCCAGGAGCAGGAACAGATTTGCTGCCCCACAGACAGCAGGAGGGTCCTGCTAACAGAGAGGGAAAAACTGGAGCCAAGAGCCAGGGCAGGGCAGAGGAGGGACAGGGTTGCTCCTCCTAATGCAAGCTGAGCTGCAATGGAAAAGCAGAGAGTGCAAATCCAGCTGCTACAGCTACAGAGGGGGCAGATCTGATCTCTTCTCAGTGACAGGACTGCAGGGAATGGCTGGAGCTGTGTCAGGGGTGGATTAGGTTGGATCTCAGGAAAAGGTCCTTCCCCCAGAGGGTGGTGGGCACTGACCAGGCTCCCCAGGGCAGTGGGCATGGCCCCAGGAGTGTTTGGACAATGGGACAGGGTGGGATTGTTGGGGTGTCTGTGCAGGGCAGGAGTTGGACTTGGTGATCCTTGTGAGTCCCTTCCAACTCATGATACTCAACATTCTACAATCCAGAATAACTTGCTTCACTTCTCCCTTCCAGGAGTCGGAGTCCATTTCCCTGCTGGATGGTCACTGCTTGCTCTCAAGGGTTTCAGCTGAGAACACACCACTTCCTACCAGCTCAGAAGTCCCTGGTCCTTCACATCTTAAACACTTGCCACAACATCCCAGCATAAAGCACAATACAAGGAGCTGAAAACGCTTTTAAATCCCACATCGGATACCATTACCCAACACTTAAGGCAATAAACTACCCCAATTATGTGGATTGAGGAACCTGGTGGAAAACCCCACCAGAGAGCCAGGGCTGTGCTGATCAGCCAGGCAGGCTAATGGTGCTGAATATCCTGACTGCAGGGAGGGAATAGTGCAAACAGTTGCTGAAATCCCAGTCACATTAGGCAGCCACTCATGGGGAAAAAGAAAAGGTTTTAAAATGCCGCAGGAGCCCCAAGTCATTATTTTTGTCAGGAATTTTGCATTCTCAGATCACAGGGAAAAAGCCTTCAGATCTGTGGATTCAGAGGAAGCTGGAGAGAAAGGCAAGTTATGCCTAAGTGGGGGCTGATTATTGTTAATTTATCATTTTATATAAGAATGTGAGAGATCCTTATCAATGCCAGAAACCAACACCCTGCAAGTTTCAACTCCTCAGTGATTCTAGGTAGGGAAAAAGATAGACCAAATGCTGGATTTTCTCAAAAATATAAAAGACCAAATGCTGGATGGATTTTTTTCTCTATCTCTTTTAATTTGCAATAAAGTTTTTTATACTATTTATAAGCACCAGTTCCTACAATTGACAGGAAGTGGAAATTAATAGATTATACACACACATGCCAAAAAATGTTTCAACTGCTGCTAAAGAAAATCACAAAAATTACTACAATTTTCTTTTCAGCAGTAAGCTAGGAGTAACTCCACTGTGGAAACCTGAGCTACATGGAAAAAGACGTTTGATCCAATTCAACTGTAAGGGAATAAAAATAAATCTGTCCTAAGCAGCATCTGTCAGCAGAAATGACACTGGAAACTCTTGCAAGGAGTATAAAAGCTCATCATAAAAAACAACGGTCTAAACCATGACATTGTATGTGAGCAGGATGAAAATCCACCAGGCTGCTACAAGTCTCCCCATAATCCACACACTGCCATGACACAGACATGCTTTTAATTAACTTGAGATGATCATGGTCACATTTTGTGCTGCTGGAAATCTCGTTATTCAAGAGAATTGTTAGAAGCTGTTTCGGAGCTCACTGAAAAAAAGTGCTTATTTATAAATTATATTCACTTTCCATTTCTGGACTTTACCACTGTAACAGGGCACTGAAAAGCCCAAAATGAGGTTTAAGACTGTGCTGTTAAATTCTATCACGTCCAGAATATGAGCAGCACAATTAGAGACACCCAGACAGCTCAGTGCCCATCTCAGTGACTGACATCTTCAGAGAGATCACACTTAAATCATGACTTCTGGCAGTTTCCCTTCAGGCTCTTCAGTCCCCACCTCCCAGCACACACTGCTGGCTCTCAGCTTTCACATTTGCAAAATAAGATGGAAATGGCAAGGGGAAAATCCCTTTCCTTCCCTGCCCTGGCTGCTGTCCCTGTACCAGACACCCAGGTCCCACTCGTCCACTCCCAAAATGATGTGGTTTACACCCAGCACAGCAGCAGCAATTGCTGTGTGATGCTGTAACTCCTGCATCCCACCCAGCTGTCCCGTGCCAGGGCCACCCAAATCCCCCACCAGCCCAAGACAGAGCCCTCCCAGATGTCCTGTGTACTTACACATACCAGCACTTGAATCCCTGCAAGATCAGGGCCTGCCATTTGAATAATCCCTGCTCATTTTCAAGCCACTTATTACTCCTACACCTGTATCTCACGGCTTTAATTATCTTTTCTTCAAAAAAGTTCAATTTTCACCAAAAAGCAACAGCTTTAGCTGGAAGCACTCACTATAAAGGAAAACCTATTTGCTATGAGTCCAGCAGGTCATCAGGTCTGGGCCACAGAGGTGGAATTTAATTTCTAATCTGGACATCTCAAGCCTTTGGTATCAGATAGAGCTAAAGGGATCACAGGATAGAAAAGCAGCTTTCTGAGCAGCACAATAATAACCATGCTTTGAACTCCTATGAGAGTAACTGTTTCAAAGCAAGTTCCAAACATTCTCCTTCTTTCTTGGTAGTGTCCTTAGCAGAAGATGATTCTTTTAGGATTGGGTGGTTATTGTTAAGTAAAGCAAACACAGAGATGACACAGAAAATACCTTGTCTCCTGTAAAATACTCCCTGTGGGGTAGCACAGTGACCATTCAAATCCTTTCTCCCATTCATCATTCAGTGCCTGGTTGTTATTTGTACTGTTCTACATTAATCTAGGGCAGGTTTTATTAATCCTCTTGTTCATCAATACCTATGGAATGAAAGTATTTTCCTTTGCAAAGCAAAACCATTGCAACACCAACTCAACATCCCTCCTAAGCACAGGCCTGTCACTCACCTGAGACGCAGCGGGATGGGCAGCAAACAAACAAGATGCAGTGAGAGATGAGGGGGAAAAAGAGAAATGGCAATTCAGACAGACGTGCTGTTCCAAGGGATAAGGTCTGCCAGGGCCAGGGCAGCCTGGAAGGGCAGCTCAGCATGTTTGCCTCCTGCAGCTGGGGAGGGACACTGATTGATCCCTTCGAGGCACCGCGGGAATGGCGCATGTCAGGCTGGGGCAAACTCCTATGGAAACCTGCAGCAAACACCCTTGTAGCCTGTCTGGATAAATCACAGAGCACAGGAACCATCCCAGCTGTTCTTGCCACTGCAGAGTAAGTGACTATTAAAGTATTTTGTCTGCAGCTACCCCAGGGATGCATCCACCTGCCTGGTGTAATGAGTGTCACCCCACAGGGGAGCCCTGCTCTCCTGTCCCCTGTTTGTCATCACCGGTGGTGACACACACCTGTGTCCCAAGGGTGGCTGGAGACTTGGAAACGTTTGCAAATCCTTGGGTCTGAGGAGATAACCTGACAGCATCACAAGGATCACTGCTGCCCCAGGAGATCCAGCAATTCCCAGCTGCAAACTCACTGTGCATCCCTCTCTGTGAGGTCCTATTTACTTCATATATAAAATGAGCAAATATTCTTCTCTTCACCTATACATCCAATTTTTTAGATGGTTAGAAGCCTCTCCCCAGTGAACCTACAGCTGCCCACGTTGTGTCTGGACTTGTAAGACATCTAAGTGTTTCTATCATAAGGTCTGTAAGACCTGGAGGGCAGAAAAGGGTTAAGAACCAACTTGAATTCTCCAGGGAAAATAGAAAGGCACCAGAAAAAAAGCCAGTTCAACTGACTTTACCCAAAGGGACAAAAGGAGGTTTAGAAGGTCCTTTATGAAATGTCAAAGAGAAAATGCTATTGTCCCACAGGGAAAAACAAACGCATTAACAAATTAGGTGAAAACCGAGGTCTGAAACAGTCACATTCCTCAACACCTTTAAACTGCTTGTCTTCACACCCTTCATTTATTTTGGATAGCAGCATTGCCCATGTCAACTGGGCAGTAAAGGGGACTGTAAAAACACCTGGGGATAAATGTATTTTTAAACTTAATAAGCAAAACTTAGTTGATCAGAGCAACATGGTTTGGGGTTTAGAAAACAACCAATTCAGGATCCTGCTGATCTCTTGCCCATCTGGGCTCCTCATTGTCCTCAAAGCATTTCTGAGTGAACTGAGCAGCTCCACCTGCGTGGAAACAGAGCTCAGAGGAGCTACTCTTGTATTTATGAGTTGTGTAAATGTCCATTGAAGGGAGGCCAAAGGAACCAGAGCATTTAATTATTCCTGACAAGTTGCAGGTAAGTGAACTGAAGGGGAAAAAATGACACCTTCATAATGAAGGACACTGTGACAAGTGAACTTCTTCCACAGCCTGCAGACACCAGAAGTATGGAAAAATATTCCATGTCGTATCTGGGATTGTAGGGGGGAAATTAACTCATATTCCACTTCTACAGACTGACCATATAAGCTAAAAATGTGACAGTCTGATGCCATAACCTGTTCAAGGGAAATGGCAAGAACAGCAGGCAGGGAGATCCAAATGGAGGGTGAGGCTGTGCCGAAAGGGATCCCAGCCTGGATTCCTGCTGGGCTGGGATGAGCGTGGAAATGAGATGAAGTGCAGGAGCATTTGACAGCAGAGCTGGGCACAGACTCCTCAGTCACAGCCAAGCTCACAGTGGTTACTGACAGACCACGGGTGAAGGGCTGCAGTGACAGAAACAGGACAGTGTTAACTGTTAATTATGTGTGTTAAAAGCACAGAACCGTCAAGGCGAGGGCCCTGGAGCTGCTGCTGACATCTGGCAGCCTTTGGGGGAAGTCTAGTTTCTCCTGAAGTCCTCGTTGACTCAGGAGCACGGATTTGCTGACGTTAATTGGAGGAAGAGGTAATGAGAACTGACTAATCACCGAGCTGTGCACCCTGCAGACTCATTCCAGTGTCAGTCATTGTGTCTTACTGATCACTCAGACAAAACTCAGTTTTAGGGGGAATTCAGTGACTGCTCAGCACCCTTCCTTGACTGACTGTATTTTCATTTTGTTGCCCTCTCCTGTATAAAAAGCAAGTAAAAACTGGAGTGGTGGCACAGCTCAGCTGACACAGCAGTGAAGGCATCACAGTAGGTGCTCTAATTCCTGGAGACCTTGCACTGAAGGTCCTGGATGTGCCAATGTCACTGCTCACATCTTCAGTGTGCCTGTGACCCCTGCAAACTGAATTAACAGAGCTCTCTTGGCATCTGCTGTGTGCACACCTCTCCTTTTCTATGCAAACACGCAGGAGTGCTATTCCTATATTGTTTTTCCAGATAAAGCTTAAAGGATCAGTATTTAATTGCAGCAGTACGTTCAAGGTATGAGACACAGTGTTTGCATTAGAGAGATTTGTCACAAAACTTGGAGGGGAACAGCAGCAGTCAGATGATCCATCACACAGTCACCTCATCTAAATGCAATTCAATTTACCCAGACCGTTTGGCACAGAAACGGGAAAGATGACTTAACAAAAAGCACAGCACAATACTTGTGACCCCAGGTGTCAGATGGATTTGTGTGTGACATTCATGGAGGAGCTGTCCAAGAAAGCCTGCAGCCATCCATTGCTCCCTTGCAATTAAGGTGGCAGCCAGTGTTTAAACTCTCACTCTGTTCCCCCCTTTTCTGGCCACATTTTAAATGCAGCACAGAAAAAAAAAATTAAAATAGACCACTGTGCTCTCCTCCACGCTGCACTGCGAGGCTGGGCCAGGATGAGTGGATTTCTATGCAAACAACACACAGAATGCCTTCCTTTAATCAGTTTGCTGCTTTGCACAGATAGGAAAATTAAATGAAGTTAACTGTAGGGATTTTGAGTCACCATTCAGCCTTTCAGTTGAGACAGATGACTTCTACTTACAGTGCTTCCTCTGGCATTCAGGGGAGGATTTGGCAATCCTCTCTGGGTCTGGTTCTCAGCAATTCCCTGACACAGGGGCAATGAGTGTCTCCATTGCACATAATGGAGCTGTAGAAGCCAGAAAAAATGGCTCTTTTCTGGCCAGTTTACCCTTTCCCATGTGACAGAAGTGACTTTCTTTCCTGATCCAGCAGTCAGCACACACTGGTCTCTGCCAGAGAGCATGGCAGGCACTGCATTAGCACACAAATGCTGAGAGTCCACCAATGTTTGCAAAACGTATCAAATCCCCCCATTCCTGTCCTTTCCAAGGAATAGGAGTGCCAATTTGAGCAGGACCAAGAATAAGCAGCTTTACCACTGTATGACCTGGGCTACATCCAATACAGGGAGGGACACACTGCACTTGGGGGGAAATGGGAAGTTACAGCCATTCCCACTGCCCAGTAAACCTGGAAAATTCTGGCTCAACTTCCAATCACTGTAACCTCACTTCTGCAAGAGGGTTACTCCTGATTTACACAGGGCAAGTTGGAACTGAATATCAAATCTAGTGGACCTGATTCTGTTCATGTTTACATCAGCACAACCTAATGATGACACTAATTCACAATTAAAAGTCAAATTACTCGCTATTACTCAGTGAGTAGTCATGGCAGCTTCTTTCCTTCCCTGTCAGTAAATCCAGGATCTGCTGACACTGACAGGCTGTGATCATGTCTAGAATGGAGTATTATGGGACAGACAAGTAGGAGAGAGTGATGGTCACACTTGTCAGACCAAAGGCAGTCCAGCATCTCCCTTTGAGTTGCCTTTGGGGCTGCAGACACTTCTTGAGAGCTTTTCCAGCTCCATGAAGGTCCTGTGCTGACCTTGCTGCAGCTCACCTGCTCCTCTCCCTGACCCCTGTGGGGTCCTCCTCAGCACCCCAGTCTCAAGGCAAGACAGGAATCAAGGCACAGTGACCAAAACAGGACTAAAACACAGAAGGAACCATCTTCATGACAATATTTGGATTCTGCTGTTGATAGTGCAATGCAGAGTCCTGGAGTAATTAGAAGGTGCTGAATTTGGAGACATCTTGTGCATAATATATTGGTTTTTTTCTTGGAACACAATCCTGCTTTCAGTTGCTCTTCTACCTGTGCCAAAGGCAGAACTTTAAATGCTGCAGGCAGCGAGGGCACCAGGAGATCCAAGCTACACTTCTGAGACAATTACAGCTATAAAGGGTTAGCACAAAGCTCAGGAGAGCAGAAAACAGAACATTGTCAGTCACAAGCTTTTAGTTCTCAGACTGGCTCCCAAAAAAGATAAGATAAAACCAAACCAGATTAACCAACTTCAAAGCAAGCAGCGAGGCATTTAGGGCATGCTGGAATAGAAGGCAGCCATGCAGAGCACTGATGAATAAAACAGGTAGAGCTCTCTTTGTTGACTTGCTCCTTCCAGGTTTTTGGAAGTCTCCTGTGATTAGTCCCATCCCATAACCAGATTACAGATCCAGGTGTCTGCTACAGAATCGTTTGAGAGACTGATACAGGAGGAGCTCTGTGGAATTGCCTTCTCCAATTAGTTATCCAAGGAAGAATGATCCTGAATGACTCTTACAAAGAACACACAAAGCACTTACTGTTGCGCTAATCATCAACTTTCTAAGTAAAATTAACCAATTTGCTAATTAAGGCTCATGACAATTCATCATTACAGTAACTCTGCACTGAAATGATTCATCACCTCGTCACTGGCTCCCGGGGATATGGGGAAGGGCTCCTCCTGCCCTGCTCGGAGCAGTTCTGGAGTGAGTCACTCCGGCCGGGATCTGGATGGCTGCGGCTCTCCAAAGGGAATGAAAATGGGAGTCAAAAAAAAGGGTGGGGCGAAGGCAACGGGGAGGAAAAGCAGGAGAAAAAAGAGGGGGAGAAAAAAAAGGGGAGAGGAAGGGAAAAGGG
>VWZD01025248.1:127956-144910 GCA_013396695.1 Sakesphorus luctuosus | reverse complement strand
AAAAGGGGGGGGGGGAAGGGGGAAAAAGAGGGGAGGGAAAAAGGGGAGAGAAGGGGGACAAAAATAGGGGAAAGGGGAAAACCCAAGCAGTGTAATAGACTTTTTTTAAGTTGGAATGGGAAAAATAGTTACCATTTCTAATGTTATTTGACCTGGATGATCAGAAATCCAGCAGGTAGGTCTCAAGAGTTCCAAGTGACACATTTTAAATCAATGTCTGTCCAACCCATGACAGGGTTCAGTCTCCTGCGGAAAAAGGAGGAACACTTGCAGCAGAGAGGTAATGATGTCTCTGATGACTAAGGAGACCCAGAAACTGGGAGACTGAGGGAGTGGGAAGCCCAAGACTTGGTGCCTCCTGCTCTGTGGACCTCCCACTACCTGAGCCTTCACTCACTGGGGCTCCCCACCCCTGGGCACCCCACTCACTGAGCCTCCATGAGCTGGGCACCACAAGATGTCCAGCCTCAAGGGGGAGGCTGTGGGACAGGACCCTCCCTTGGGCAGCATCCAGAAGACCCCTCCCCTACATCAAAGCAACCCTGAGAGCTTGGATCACCCACACAGTGACTTTTGACCACTCAGATGATCTCTCAGTTTTCTAAATGTCTTCCCTTCTTCCCTGCCTCCAGATGGGTAAACAATCTCACACCCATTTAACCCCAGAGGCACCAAACTCATGACTCAACCAAAATTTCATCACTTCCTGGTGCCCCTGCATTTGCAGAATGCCCATATCCAAGGCAGGAAGCAACACAAATATTAAGAGTTTTGTGATGTAGCCACACTCACTTGTACACCATGATTTGATTTCTCCATCTCAGGTTCACAAAGTGCAGACAAATCAGTCCCCAGGGGCTGCAAGATGAACATGTCTCATCTCCAGGGGGTTCTGCAGTGCAAGGAAGGATTAATTAGTTGAGGAAACTCATAGACTACAGCTGCAATTCTACAGATGGGGGCACATAAGGGAAGCACCATGAACACCACAGTATTCCAGCTTCCCAATTGTGGGAGCACCAATCTCCTGTCCCTGTGAAATGCCACTACAAGGACAACACAAACTCAGCACAGTCCTTGTGTTCCATTCAGTGATTCCTGTGGGCAATGCAGGCCCACCCTGCCATGAAGCAGCTGTGAGAGATGGGCTTGTCACTGCTGGAGGGAGCAGAGCCCCCACCACAACTCTCAGTACCCCATCCCAGTGTGCCTGCAAAACCAGCCAAAGCCATGGATCTGCCTGGAGCCACCCCAATCACCCACCAGCCCTAAATGGGACATTTTATTTTTAACCTTCCTGAACTGGCCTGGGCTGCTCCACCAGCCTCTGCAATTCAAGGTATAACCTGAAGAGAAGTTCTAACCAGGTGGGGGTTGGTCTCTTCTCCCAGGCACTCAGCAATAGGACAAGGGGGCACGGGCTCAAGCTCTGCCAGGGGAAATTGAAGTTGGGTATCTGAAAAAACTTCTTTGCAGAGAGAGTGCTGAGGCATTGGAATGGGCTGCCCAGAGAGGGGGTGGATTCCCCATCCCTGCAGGTTTTTAAGGTGAGCTTGGCCGTGGCACTGAGTGCCATGATCTGGTAAAGGGACTGGAGTTGGCCCAAGGGTTGGACTTGATGATCTCAGAGGTCTTTTCCAACCCAATCCATTCTATGATTCTGTTCTATGATTCTCACTGAGAGCCCTCTCAGCATCTCCTGGGTGCTCAGGCATGGGCTGGGTGATGTAAATCAACCTGCTTGAGGCTGGAGTTTTCTGGGGCCAGGAGGATTTGGCACCTGTAAACTGGAAGATGAGCCCCAGAAATACCACAGACCCGCCCAGCAGGCTGGCTGAGGAGGGAAGGATGCTGTCAGCCAGGTACACTCTGCCTCATGGAGAAAGGGTATATTAATCTAAGCCTTTGAACCTCTGGGGCTGTGAGAAGGGCCTGGCAGCACTTCCCAAAGACCTGCTGCGTGCCTGGGCTTCGGCATCTCCTCCCAAAGGTTTCTTCAGCTCAGATTCCTGTTTGCAAGCAAATCTCACAGCAGGAAGCAAAACCCTAGCAGAGCAACAGGTGCACTGATCATGACAGTCAGCACATCCAGCAGCCCAGACAGGGACAGGGATGTGTTCCCAGCTGTGCCTTCACAGAAATCCATCCATCCATCACCACACAACAACAGGACAGGGGAGAAGGAACAAGTTATGCAGGAGCTGCTGGCGTGGAGTCAAGCAGCGCCCAAGCCAAGCCGCTCTAGCAGCGTGAGACTCCCACAGCATCAGTCAGCCAGGCACAACACCAGCTCCCTGCTGGGAACCTGCTGCCTCACACCTGGAGTCTGCACACACTGGGAAATGGAATGGCCTTAAATCACCCTGTACAGAGGGCAGAAATAGAATCCAGAGGGGAAAAACACCTGCCAGGGGAGGATAGTGAATGTAAAGGCTAAATGCTTCTTCCCCCTGAGCCACATCAGCCCAGGTGAGATCAAACCATCTCATCACGTTTTAAGTCTGAAGTTTATACTTTTGGCCTGGAGCTGCTCTCCAAGGACCAGATGGGCCTCATTGTAGTTGATGGGGCAGGTGGGAGAAATTAAGGGCACATCATACTCGCTTGCTAAAAAAGCATTATCTTTGCAAGGTATAAACCACAGTTCCAACTCCAGCATTTCTTTTCAGCCCCGCAGAGGGGAGCAGGTTGTTTTTGGGCCTCTGTAAAGCACACAAGGGCACCCCGATTTCTCCAGTATGCCAGGAAGGGGTAGACCCTCTCGGGCAGAGGCTCCGAGGCTGTTTGGTGGGGGTTAAACTTCCAGCTGCGAAGGCTGACGAGCCGCACCTGCCCGCGGTGCCGCCCCCCGGGGGTTAAAACCGGGACCTGGGGGCGGCTGGGGGTTTCGGCAGGCGGTTGTGCCCATGGATGGCCCGTCGGCGCTGGAGCAGTACCTGGAGGGCTACAGCGGGCAGGTAGGGGAGCGGTAAAGAAATAAAAGAAATCTCTCAAAAAACATACAAAACAACTGCGTTGGCCGGGAATCGAACCCGGGTCAACTGCTTGGAAGGCAGCTATGCTCACCACTATACCACCAACGCGGCGCTGAGCGCTGTTCCCGGTTCAAGGATCAAATGCGTCATCTCCGTGTTCCTGCCCAAATAAATCGGGAAGTTGTGTTTGTTCCCCCAGCCTAGAGCGCCTGGGAGCACGGAGGGGTTCTGCAGGGAAAGTCGTTCTTACCTGCTTTTAAGAGGGATGCTGTTGCTTTTAAACCCTTGCAGTGGGGTGCTGCTTGCAAAGACCTGTTTCTGCAGAAAAGCAGAAAGCTTGGATCTCATCGTGCTGGTTCATAAATGTCTGCAGAAACTTATCCTTCTGGTATTGGAAATGATCCAGCTGATATCAGGTGGGTGCAGAGACTGTGGGGTAAGGGACTAGGAGAGGACTGGACTCTACAGCTGAGCATCATCTTCATTCAGGGAACACAACTTCTTACATGCATCCTGTTTGTAAACTCCTTCTCATATCAGAAAATAGGCTGTTTAACTCCAGAGGCCTCCTTGTGTCAGCTGGTAAAGCCTTCTGAATGTGGCCTTAGGAGATACATAATGTGGTCAGCTAAATTAGGGTTTTACAAATGCTACTGAGGCTTTAAATTTCAGACTTGCAGGGGTACTTGGTAACAGTAGATGTGTGATATCACTGCAGGGAGGAAAAAAATCCAGGTCTGTTGCTTAAAGCTGCTGGATTTGATTTATGTGTACCTGAGTTGCAGGGATTTCTGCAGTGGAAGTGAAAATGGCTGTTTCCCCTCAAGCTGCCCCAAACTGAGTCATCTCAGCCAGGATCTGTGTGTGAAACCTCCTTCCTAGAACTGCTGGGAGATGTCCAAAGCTATGCAGTTAGTGGGGCCTTCGGTGGAGTTAATTAACCCAGAGTCTGCAGCAATAACCCTTGGCAGCCAGCCCAAAGCTAACATGGTCTTGTGCCCCCTCTGACAGCCCCTGAGCATCTGTCTGACAAGGCAATATTCCCCAGCATTTAACCCTATAAGGGCTTTTCCTCAGACCATGTACATAGAGACCTCATAAAAGCCTTTCTGCTTCTACCCACTCTATGCAGATTGCTCTCTGTTACATAAGTTTGTTTTACAACTTTTTAATACTTGAAAACTCATGAACTGCTCACTTCTCCATCAGCTTTTTTTTTTAGTTATGCCACAAACTGGGGTGTTTTTTTTGACCATTCCATTCATTCTTTGATGCCCCTTTAGTATGATGTGAGTGGTGTCAAAAACTCACAGCGATGAGGGGGTTTTGTGCCATCTTCTCTGCATCGTGGTTTGCCTGGAACTTTCCCTATAAGTTCCCATACAGCTGAACTTTAGTCCACTGGAATTCTGGCAGAGACTGTGCCTTCCTTCCCCTGTTGTGAACCTGAAAAAAATATCTATTTAAAATAGATGTGTTTTTGTTATTCCTTAATATATTGTCATTTGCAACTGTTAAAACATTTGTATCTGACTTTAATTCTCAGACAGTGCTTTGGATCCTGTTTTCCAGAGGGTGGAGGAGCACCTACTTATTCAGCAGCTCTGCCCCACTTGATCCCCTATGGGGCTCTGCATCTACAAGGCAGTTCTAGAGGCAGTTTTGTGTAGGTGTTTGTAATGCTTTCAGAGCTAGACCTGATTGTGTCTGCATTCAAGTTACTCAGAGTTTTCTGGGAGGATTTGTCACTTAGTAGGAGTTTTCCAAGTGTCTACAGACAAATACACTGCAAAGTAAGAGCAGAGATCTCCCTGTGTGCGTGGCTGTGCTGCCAAGTGAGCTGACTGGCAGAGAGCAGCCCTAGCTCAGGGCTGGAAAGCATTGATCTGGAAATCCTGCTCCCACTGGAGTTCAGGCAGCTGCTGCCAACTTTGAGGGTCTCAGTCTTATGCACCATTCCCTGTTCTGATCTGTGCTTGGACTCCTCAAGCCCTTTTGGCTCTCGAGCCCCAGAATGCCTAAATAAACACACAACCTCTTGTATGGATTCTTTAGTCCAAGCTGTCACCTGCTGTGGGTGTTGGTAGAAACCACCTTCCTGGAAAAAGCTTTCCACTGAGCAGAGGCTTCTGCCCTAATGGAGAGGGAATAAAGCCTTTCCTTAAATTCTTGCCTCATCAATGTGATGATGATGTGGGGTTGTTTAGCCTGGAGAAGAGGAGGCTCAGAGGTGACCTCAGCACTGTCTGGAACTACCTGAAGGGAAGTTGTGGCCAGGTGGGGGTTGGTCTCTTCTCCCAGGCACTCAGCAATAGGACAAGGGGGCACGGGCTCAAGCTCTGCCAGGGGAAATTGAAGTTGGAGATGAGAAACAAATTCTTTGCAGAGAGAGTGCTGAGGCATTGGAATGGGCTGCCCAGAGAGGGGGTGGATTCCCCATCCCTGGAGGTTTTTAAGGTGAGCTTGGCCGTGGCACTGAGTGCCATGATGTGGTAAAGGGACTGGAGTTGGACCAAGGGTTGGACTTGATGATCTTAGAGGTCTTTTCCAAACCAATTGATTCTATTCTATGATTCTATTCTATTCTGTGTTTTTAAATAGATTTTAACACTAAGAAGGACATTAGTGTGCAAGGGCTTGCTTGCAGGTGTGTTGTGTGTTTGATGCAGGGCAGGATGCTGGTGGTGCTGACTGTGCCTCCCTTCAGTCTGGTGACCTCCAGCAGCAGAGGAATAAACTCTGCTGGTTCTGTGAGCTGCTGCCCTCTGTTGCACAAATCCAACGCTGACACTGTCCCCTGCTAGCAGGGGGAGGAAACAGCAATAACATCCAGAACGGGAGGGAAAGGCAGCCAGGAAATGCCAGCTGTCTTCCTTGGAAAAACTCCTGAGCGATTCTGTTGGTGGTGTCAGTGAGGTGTGACAGGGGCTGTGAAGGGCCAAGTGCCAGCAGCAGATTGTACCTGCAGTCACTGCTGAAGGTGCAGGGCATTTCTCAACTTGTGGTATCTAGGCTGCTTTTGAAGTGTGGTGGGAAATGCATGTCTCTATTATAGAAGTTGTCTGAATTTTTATATGCTGATAGAAAAGCGAAGGACATGCTTTCAAATCTTAAAATTATTCTTTGCTGTAATGCATATGGGGGGGGGGGATTATTGAAATGTCCTTATTGAAGATTAATCTTAATTTACTCTCCCTGTTAAATATTTTAATACAAGACCATTAAAGGTGCTTTTTCTTACACCAAGGATGACTTCTCAGCTGGCCCTCCTCTGTTCACTCCCATGAGTCCTTACGATGTGGAATTTCCAATTCAAGAAACAGAAGTGTTCACTTCTCAGTTTCATCAGCCCAAAGCACTTCCTACAGACTTCTCTTCTGTGGATCTCAGCTTTCTTCCTGATGTCACCCAAGAAAACAAAGAACAAAGTCTACCTGCAGATGGCCATGAAATGCAAAAAGAGCTTGATGGGTCGGTACCAAGAAACGAGGACAGCAGTGAAAGCAGCTTCTCACACCCAGCTGCAACTGAGCCATCTCCTGAAACACCTGGTGTGTGTCCACCTCTGACTCCAATGACTCCTATCACCCCAGCTTCAGCTGGATCAGAAAGCTCTGGCATAGTTCCCCAGCTACAGTAAGTTTATGTATTATATATGTAGCATGGATTATAGTCATGGTTTTGCTTAAATTGCAAGGTACTGCTCTGATTTCTCACCTGGAGAATGCAGCAAATGTGGTTTGGCCTTAAATAAGCCCAACCAAAACACTACAGGGGCAGTTACTCCTCTTGGAGAAAAGGTGGAGCAAATGAACTGATAATATTGGACAAAAATAGGAAGGCACTTGAAAAGGAGGATTTGTTCCAGCAAGGAGAATGTGTGGGATGACAGCAGGCCCCAGGGGTTTAAAGATGTCAGTCTGCTTTTCCATGAGGAGGAACAGAACTGAGGCAAGAGGGTGGGGTGTAAGAAACATTTGCCTTGATAAAAGATTCTGTCCTGCCTAGGATAGAGCAAGAATGGAGTAGCTTGTACCTACAGAAAATAACATACCCTTACCTACCTTAAGTGCTGTAGTAACTCTAAACACTCAGTAATGGTTCAATCCAAACCTGTGAAACACTTCAGTGACGTCTCTTTTGGAAGACACACAAACTTAAAATTCAGGTGCTAATAAATTACTTCATACCTTGTTATATCTCAAAGTCTAATTTTGATATTGAGTTACTTAAGTTTTGCCAAAAGTAGCTTAATGCTCAAGTGGGAAAGAAGCAGGAGATCAGTTTGATGGCAGTTATTAATTAGAGTGTGACTCCACGTTAAGTCAGTAAAGTTGGGGGTTGGCTCTTGCAGTAAGAAAATTCCTCTCTCATTCCTCAGGAATATTGTGTCAACTGTAAATTTGGCTTGTAAACTGGACCTGAAGAACATAGCTCTGCATGCCAGAAATGCAGAGTATAACCCAAAGGTAAGTCTTAAGGAATCAAAGCTTTACCCTCATTTCCTTTTCTCAGTGCTGATGGATTCTAATGGTCCTGTGACTGTAGTCTTAACTCCCCTGCTCCCAGGTGAGTGGAAAATAACTACAGGGTGGTAAAGAAACACTTGCCCAAAGCAAATGCATCTTGTAATAACCTTCAAAAGTGTCAGTTGTTGAGAGGCTGAACAGAAATACAGCCCCAGTTAAATTCCTGTGAGGTCTTCCTTTGAATTTGTAGAGGTTTGCTGCTGTGATCATGAGAATCAGGGAACCACGGACAACAGCCCTCATCTTCAGTTCAGGAAAAATGGTCTGCACAGGAGCAAAAAGGTATTTTTCTGGTTTTTTCTTCCTCTCTAAAGGTCTGGGTCTTGCAGCTATGTCTATATTCTGATGGAAAATGTCAGAAAATCTTATTTAAAATATCTAGCAAAGGGCTGTCAGAATTGCAAGAAAAAATGAAGCTCTGGTATTGATACATGTCTCACTTTCTGCATGATGGAAGCTTAGTAATTCCTGAACTATGTGCTTCTGTCCCTGAATTTAGATTGAGCTGAGCAGACAGGAGCAGAAAAGCTGCTAAAATGCCCAGGAATTGTTAAGGGGCTATTTGCATTTCTCACTGACTTTTAAAGTGAGTTAGGACATAACTTGTGTCTGTCAAGTCTCTCTTCAGTGTGTGTGTTCACCAGTCAACACATCTGCCTCTAGAGAAAATGGGAATTGGAAAAAAGCAGAGTTTATTTCTGTACTCTGAAGTTCTTCTCCTGAGGTCCAGCAGCTGCCTTAGTTTTGGGACATAAAAACTATCACTGAGATAATGCATGAACTTGCACTTAGGAGATCTCTTTTCCACCCCCTCCCGCCACTCCAAGGGGTGATTGTACTGGTGTCTGTGGTCTAACTTGGATCAGCACTGAGAAGGTATTGTAAGGAATTGAGAAAGAAGCCTCTGAAGGGGAAACTTCTGGGTGATGCCAATGCTCCAGTGTGTTCAAACAGACCACAGAGAGCAAGTGACCAAGTGCCTCCCTCCTTTGAGCACCCTGGAGCAGTTCTGGGGATAGACACTTGCTATTTTGAGCAGTGGTGTATCTTTTTTCTGGAGCACAGATTAACACACTGGTGTCTCTGAACTGAATTCCATCTTGAGAGCAGAGGAAAGCACTAAATCAAAGTTGCTTTTCCTCTGCTCTTCCCTCAGTGAGGAGCAGTCCCGGCTGGCAGCCAGGAAATACGCACGGGTGGTGCAGAAACTTGGCTTCCCTGCCAAGTTCTTGGACTTCAAGATCCAGAACATGGTTGGGAGCTGTGATGTGAGGTTCCCCATCCGGCTGGAGGGCTTGGTTCTCATGCACCAGCAGTTCAGCAGGTATGTGGGACTCTGCTACAACCCTGTGCAACTTGGAGCAGTGCCTGCAGCTACTTGAGCCTGCCCCGGGCCCCTGTTCCATTGGGAGCTTTTAATGCTCAGGGAGCCTCTTAACTCCCAGCAAAGCACATGCCAATCTGCAAGGGTAAGGCTTCCAACCTTCAGGCATGAAGCCAAATTCCAGCTGCAAAATACAGAATTGAAGCTGTACTGTGTTTCTGGGATATTGTTTCAGTTCTGTTTGGATGTTCATTACGGAATCACAAACTATCCTGAGTTGGAAGGGACCAACAAGGATCATCAAAAGTCCAACTCTATTAAGTCAATGGCCCACATAGGGGATTGAACCCATGACCTTGGCATTATTACAACCAAGTTTTAACCAACTGAGCTAATCTTGGGGTCACCAGTTTAAAGTAAACCTGTAGCTGAGTGATGGCCATGCTGTGCCTTCAAGCTGGGCTTGTTCAAAACTGGTTATTGCCATCACTGAGGAAAGGCTGAAGATTTCAGCACTGACAAAATCAAAATCTGGTTGTCTTTTATTAGCACTGCATTTAATAGTTTGCATGTAATTGGGAGCTAAATGTATATGAAAGATTCACGCTTGGCTCTTACCTTTGTTGCACAAGATGCTTCCTGATAAGGGCTCTTTGCAGGCTGGGAAGGATTTACTGTGAGGTGGGATATTGGGAAGGAATTCCTGGCTCTGAGGGTGGGCAGGCCCTGGCACAGGTTGCCCAGAGAAGCTGTGGCTGCCCCATCCCTGGAAGTGTCCTAGGCCACGTTGGACAGGGCTTGGAGCAACTTGGGGTAGTGGGAGGTGTCCCTGCCCATGGCAGGGGGTGGAATGAGATGGGCTTTAAGGCCCCTTCCAACCCAAACCATTCCATGATTCTGTGATTTGAGGACCATTTGAAAGTTACAACACAGGTTTCAATGCTGTGGAAAATCAGAAGTGGCTCAGAAGTCTCTAAAAGTGAGCGTGAAGATCTCCCACCAGCTCCAGCTGGGATTAGGTGTTTTCTCTTCAAGATGTCTAAAACCTGAGCTGGGGTTAATTACTCTACTGTTATTATACTTAAAGAGCACTTTATTCATACGACACTGAAACAGTATTTGCATTTTACTAATAATCTTACCTGCCTGCTTTGAAACAGCTACGAACCTGAACTGTTCCCTGGCCTCATTTATAGGATGGTCAAACCAAGGATAGTGCTGCTTATCTTTGTGTCTGGCAAAGTTGTACTCACTGGTAAGTGGTCTCTGTGTATCTGTAGCCGAAGTGCTACTTTGTCTTCTGAGACAGCATTTAAACTGAACATCAGCTAAAAAAATCAGTATCTTGCCACATTAGAGTCACTTTTTACTGCCTACTGTTGCTTATCTGTGCTATCTGCAGATAACAGCAGTATTGTTGCATTAGAATCTCCTATTGCTTCATGCAGAGTCTCAGATTTCCATGTTACCTGAGTATCTTTATTTTATTCAAAGCATAATGCCACGTGCCAATGCCAACAGGAGACTGACATGCTGTAACTCCTCAGGCACTTAAATAGGAACCTCACAATAAGCGAGTTAAAAGTGCTTGGACAGGAAGCAAACTTCTTAAAACACTTCACTGCCAACATTTAGTAGGATTATCAGAGGAAAGGGTGGAGATCTAAGCACTTGTTCCAGACTGCCTGGCAAAAGCCTTGCTGAGTAAGAGTGCTCAGATACCTGTACCCCATCCCAGGTCAAAATAAGGTGAATTCCCAAGTTTCTAACACATCCTTTTGTGAAGCTCAGGAAAATGCTTCTATTCAGAAGTACTGAAAGGCAAATGGTACCTGTTCCCAGAAGTACTGAGTGCTGTGTCTGTGTTCCCAACACAGATTTGAGACATGTGGAAGGCCAGAGAAGTGCCTGACTTAGCCAGAGGTTCTCAGTCCTAAATTAGGAATGAGCTCAGCCAGCTGAAGTTTGGGGCACTCAATACAAAGCTTAAAACCTTCTCCCTCCAATGTCCACCAGTAAAATCATACTGGCCAGTTCCATTCCATTGATCCAACTAGTGTACCCAAAAAGAAAAAAAAAATCCAAGTAACATCCTTGAGTGTGCAGCAGGCCCAGGAGCACCCAGGTAAGGCCTTTTTTGTGAACACTGGGCCCAGCTGCAATGAGAAAATTGAATTTTCTGAGCTGTGAGGGGGTTTTTTCCCCCTAATCAAGAAAATAACTTGAAAGCAACTTTACTTTTGAAAGTAAAGGTTGTGGTAATGTGGAATGAGTCACGTCCAAGTGAGGACACGAGGAAAAGGTTTACACATTTCTGAGCAGGGCTTATTCCAACTTTTAGTTCATTGAAATGCAGTTTTCTTGTAGCTGGTGATAGAGGCAGTGGCAAGGAATGTTCCTGCCTACTGCAATGCAGTTGGTGTGCAAGACTTGGTATTACAGATTTGCTTGCAGTGCCACAGAAAAAGCTTTGAAATCGCAGGTGTGCCCTAACACAGCTTAAAACTAAAAATGTTTTTCAGAGCTGGAGGGAGGAGAGTTTTCAGACTGTGAGCCAACTTCCAGTATTGCATAAATGCCCTTTGAATTCTTGTTTTTACCTTTCCACCCAGCTTTTCAACAGGCAGAGCTCTTACTCATAAGCAGGTAACACCATGGTGGTTCTCACTTGATTTTTTTTCCTTCTTCCAGCCAACATTTTGCACCTGTCAAGAGCAGAAAATTGCTGGTTTGGTTCCACAGATTAAACAAAACTAATCTTAGAGCAAAACAAACTAGAAATTGTTCTTTGAGGTGGCAGAAATATGACAGAATTTTTTCCTTAAATTAATAGTAAGGTGCATTTAAACCACTGGGTCTCTTCATGGTTTGTAACCTTACTAGGTCTGAGTTGCATTCAGATACTTTCAATACTCTGTTAATTCTTGGTTTGGTTTTTTTTTTAATAAATGTCTTTTTAGGAGCAAAAGTCCATTCTGAAATCTATGAGGCTTTTGAGAACATCTACCCCATCCTAAAAGGTTTCAGGAAACCATCCTAAGGTGGCTCATAAAGCACTTCAGAACAAAGCCTGGAACAGAAGCCAAGGGGATCCCTGGACCCCACTGTACAGTTGGGGATTATTAAGCAAATGATTTCTGAATGCTGTAAGTGCTGATGCCTCTCTGTAGTTTGTGTTCTTTTCTTCCACATTATCTGTCTGTAACCCACATGAGTTCTGACAACTTCAGTCAAGCTGGAAACCTTGCCAAATGAATGTACTTTTACTAGAATGCACATTAAGATGGCACATAAAAGTACTTTGTAAATAGAAATGTTTCTCTTCCCCTGGTGAATCCACACTGCACTTCAAACTGGCTTTACCAAAACTCTCAGCTCTATTTATTTCCACTTTGTATCTCTGTGTATTTTCATGTCCAAGATCAAAATATATATTATTGTCTATAATATATCTTACAAAACCTGACATGTCTGTCAGTGTTTAGAGGACATGGACTGAATCTCTCTGGTCCTACTGGATGGGTAAACTCTCTGGGTAGGACTTCCTTTTCCAGAGAAGACATTCCAGATCCTCCCTGCTGGAATATACCTATAAAGTCTGTGGGTGGAGGGGTAACTAATTATCTAATTTGACATGACACAAATGAAATTTTAATCAAGTGATACCCACTTGGATTACTGAAGCCCCCTCAGATGAGGGAAGTTTTCTTGGTGCAAACAAAAACATCTTAATAATGGATTTGAGGAAAATACAAAAAGTCTTGGATACTCAGGACATAATTATCTGTATTACTGAGCCAGAGCTCAGCCAACTGCACTGCATCAACTCTGGCAATTTTGCAGCAAAAACAATGGTGGTTTTTGTACTTTATCTCCAAGTGAACTCAAGCCTTTCTTTTCAGAAGGTGTCATGCTCAGAGTGGTGATGTGAGTAGGAACAGTGCCAAGACTACTCCCTGGCTGCTCTGGAAGCTTCTATGATTCCCTGGAAGCAACTCAGAACAGTCTGTCTTGTGTCCTTTCCCTCTTTTTCCTCCTGGAGATTTGATACCTGTTGGTAAACACCACTAGAGGTTGCTGTGAGATGACTTAAGTGCAACCCAGGCCAAAAACTACCTCTGTCCTTGATGGAATTACACAACATGGGCTATGGCTCAACACAGAACAGGGTCTTGCTGGGCTTAGTTTTGCTGTCAAAACTTTATTTCTAATTGGGTGAGGGTGTGAATGCACCTTCTGTGTCTGTTATTTGTCTCACAAGTGCTTTTATAACTATATCTCTGCTTCTCTGGAAAAGACTTCGTGCACTTCCTGAGGATAAACTGGCCTTAACTGTTAGCAGTTTCTGTGTCACAGCAGAACTGTGGATTTCCACACTCAAATCTATTTTAAACACAGGCTTACTTTTCTGTTTGCTTTCTAACACTGGAGACTTTCCACAGCTATATGGGCTGGGCTTTTATTTGCACTGTAGCAGCTGATGAGCTTGAGTTACAATAATATTTTGTAAGTGAAAAGAACTTGGGTTTACAGGGATTCTGGTAAAAGAAGTTTATCTAAGCTGAGCCCTCTTCAAGAAATCACATTTTACTTAAGAGCTTGCCATGTGATTTCAGTGGTAAAATTAGGGCTCTTTAAAAGCACAGATAAAGCCTTGGAGATAAGAAATGGGCTCTGTGCCTTTTCACTCAGCTACTGATTAAGTTAATGTTTGCTATGGTAACCCTTGTCTTAAAAACAACACTCTTGGTTCTACCTTCATAATGCTGTTCCTGCTTGTGTTTGATAACACCAGCAAAGGGAAACAATACAGGCTGGGAATATTTTTTTTTAATAATTAAAAAACTCCCACAAAGTAGCAAAGTAGGGCATGTTTTATTGTTGGGGTTGGGCCCTTTTTTAGGAAGGGGGATATTGCTTATTCTAGTTTGTGTGGACTCTGTCTCATCCCAGGCACTCAGCAATAGGACAAGGGGGCACAGGCTCAAGCTCTGCCAGGGGAAATTGAAGTTGGAGAGCAGAAAAAACTTCTTTGCAGAGAGAGTGCTCAGGCATTGGAATGGGCTGCCCAGAGAGGGGGTGGATTCCCCATCCCTGCAGGTTTTTAAGGTGAGCTTGGCCGTGGCACTGAGTGCCATGATCTGGTAAAGGGACTGGAGTTGGCCCAAGGGTTGGACTTGATGATCTTAGAGGTCTTTTCCAACCCAATTGATTCTATGATCTCATTTTTTAGTGTTTCCCACTATATACAGAAGAGGTAATGGCTTTCCCCTGCCAGAAGGCAGAGATAGATGGGATAATGGGAAAAAATTCCTGGCTTGGAGGGTGGCCATTCCCTGGCACAGGGTGCCCAGAGAAGCTGTGGCTGCCCCATCCCTGAAGTGTCCAAGGCCAGGTTGGACAGGGCTTGGAGCAACCTGGGATAGTGGGAGGTGTCTCTGCCCGTGGCAGGGGCTGGAATGAGATGGTCTTTAAGCCATCCCTTCCCATCCAAGCCATTCCATCATACTCTGACACAGAGGAGCTGCTCTGTGCCCCTACACACAGGCTGATCATACATATATTTAACTCCTCATTCCAGTGGGGCTGGAGTAATGAAACCCACAAGTCCAGCACTTTTTAGGATACCTACCACTACTTGCTACTTGTCCAGCTGGGCCTTGACTTTAAGTACAGGAGGGCAGGGCTGTGCTTGGCCCCCGTGCTCCCCACAGCACTGTCAGTGACTGACCATGGTGCAGATAAATGAAATACCCAGCACCCAGAACACACCTCCATCTGCCCTGGGAGCAGGGCCGGGGACATCTCCTCCCTCCTGCAGCACTTTCTTGGCGAATTTACATTTCAAGCAATATTTTCCCTGTTCAGTTTGTATTTTCAACCCCATTTTCCCAGCGAGGTTCCCATTCCCAGCCCCTTTTCCCCATCCCGCTCCCATTCCTGGCCCCATTCTCCCTGTTCCCGCTCCCATTCCCGCTCCCATTCTCCCTGTTCCCGCTCCCATTCTCCCTGTTCCCGCTCCCATTCTCCCTGTTCCCGCTCCCATTCTCCCTGTTCCCGCTCCCATTCTCCCTGTTCCCGCTCCCATTCTCCCTGTTCCCGCTCCCATTCTCCCTGTTCCCGCTCCCATTCTCCCTGTTCCCGCTCCCATTNTCCCGCTCCCATTCCCGGCCCCATTCTCCCTGTTCCCGCTCCCATTCCCGGCCCCATTTCCCCCTATCCCGCTCCCATTCCCGGCCCCATTTCCCCCTATCCCGCTCCCATTCCCGGCCCCATTTCCCCCTATCCCGCTCCCATTCCCTCTCCTGTTCCCACTCCCAGCCCCTTTCCCGCCGCCCCCTCAGCCGTTCCCGCCGTCCCCCGCGGCCCCACGTGACTCTCGGCCCATCATGGCGGCTCCCAGCGGCCGCCGGGCGCAGCGCTCGGGGCCGGGCGGGGGCTTTGGGCCCGGGGCTCTGCGGGGCTCCGAGGAGGACGCCGAGGGTCTCTCCGTGGCCGTGGAGCGCTGCCCGCTCTGCAACACCACGCGCCGCCGCCTCACCTGCGCCAAGTGCGTCCAGAGCGGCGACTTCGTCTTCTTCGACGGGCGCGACTCCGAGAGGTACCGGCGGCGCTGAGGGGAGCGGGGCCTGCCCTCCTTCCCCTGCCCTCCTTCCCCTTGGGCCTTGGGTTTCGCCTCCCCTTTCTCTCCTCGCGGGTTGTCCCCCTCTTGCTGCCCGGGGGGGCTCTGGGTGTGCGATGAGGGAGCGGCCCCGGTGGGGTCGGGCAGAGCAGGGCACATCGCTTAAAACAACAATAATTGTCGTGATAATTAATGATAACTCGCCCCGGCTGTCGCTTAGTTCGCAGCAAGTGTCGGTGTGGCCACAGAAGCTCCGAACGATTCGGGGTAAAAAGAAACCCGTGCATTAAGTCATTTCAAATCTTGCCTGTTTTCGGCAACGCGCCTGAAACCTCTGGTTTTCTAAATTAATTTCTAAATTATTAAAAAGGTGTGTAAGAGAGAAAAAACCCAAAAACATTTTGTTGTCTATACAAACAGCCCTAACCGCGTGCCCCAGTTTTAGGATTACAAAAAATACTGAGTCAATCAGGGGCTGTCCTGCCCTCCCGGAGGGAATGAGAGCCATGGCCATAAACACATTTGCTCCCCGTGTGACTCAGATGCTCCTCCAGCCCTGGTGCCCATCCCACATTCCTAAAAAGCCTCCCAGTGCCACGTCTGGGATGGGTCTGATTCCTGGCTGGCACCGTCTGGGATAGCTCTGACTCCTGGCTGGCACCGAGTTCTTGGATCCTCACTGGCAGCTGCTGGGAGTGATTCCTCGGGCTGTTTTGGGAGCTGTTTTGGAAAGGTGGTGAGCAGCGTGTGCTGTGGTGGTGCCCTCCATCCAAAGAAACAAGGGGGCAGGGGTGTCTTTCTCCCTCTAACATCCTTTTTCACTATGGGAACAATAACAACTTCAGGTTGCGTGGTCTGAGTACTCACCTCAATGAGAGCAGCAGGTAGAGGATGTCACCCAGAGTGAGTCAGCTTGGAAATCTGAGACCTTAGTCTGCCACTGGGTGGGCTTTTTTTATATAATAACTCTGTTATAGAACCACAAGCTGTATTTAGTCTTTCTAAAACAGGTGGAAAACTTGTATCTGTGTGAAACTGCTTGGGGTTATCTGTGGCTTCCATGAAAAATATTTGGAGTTTGGGACAAAAACCAAGTTGGTTTGGTTTGTTTTTTATCCCTGCCTTTTTGTAGCCTTAAGATTTTGGCTAAACATCAGGTTTGGTTTTAGAAATTCACTTGTAGCCTTTGTTAGAGATGAACCACTGTTGTTCTGTATTAACCAAGGCTTAAGAAGTCTCTGCCCATCAGAAAATGAAGCCATAAAGAAGCAGCTTTAGCCAAAGTACCAAAAGCAACAGTTTGTTTGGAAAAAAACACTCTCTTTATCCTCCTTGTATCTTCTCACATGACACAGGATCAGCTTTTCTGTCTGACACTTTTCACTGCACCCTCCTGAGCTGCTTTCACTGCCCCATTTCTCTGTGACTGGAAATTATTTTGTATATTTGCACTGTGTTTCTTAACTGTAGAAATTGAGTATTTCTTTATTTTTTCTGTCTTTTT